>CM059430.1:24547400-24584878 GCA_030390025.1 Squalus acanthias | reverse complement strand
GGGGAGGGGGTGGGATAGGCACAGGGGAGAGGGGAGGGGGTGGGATAGGCACAGGGGAGAGGGGAGGGGGTGGGATAGGCACAGGGGAGAGGGAGGGGATGGGATAGGCACAGGGGAGAGGGAGGGGATGGGATAGGCACAGGGGAGAGGGAAGGGATGGGATAGGCACAGGGGAGAGGGAAGGGATGGGATAGGAGCAGGGGAGAGGGAGGGGGTGGGATAGGCACAGGGGAGAGGGAGGGGGTGGGATAGGCACAGGGGAGAGGGAAGGGATGGGATAGGAGCAGGGGAGAGGGAGGGGTTGGGATAGGCACAGGGGAGAGGGGAGGGGGTGGGATAGGCACAGGGGAGAGGGAGAGGGTGGGATAGGCACAGGGGAGAGGGAGGGGGTGGGATAGGCACAGGGGAGAGGGAGGGGGTGGGATAGGCACAGGGGAGAGGGAAGGGATGGGATAGGAGCAGGGTAGAGGATATGGGCTAGCCAGAGAGCAGAGTATATGTGATAGGTGGGAGAGGGAGCAGGTGGGATAGGATAGGATCATGGGACAGAAGGGATTGTATAGTTACAGAATGGGGATAGGTTCATGCAACAGGGTAGGAACAGACTAGGGATATGATCATGGAAGAATAGTATAAAGGCAGTTCATACATGAAGAGTGTCCAGCTCACATCCACCTCTTCCTCACTGAGGTCATGGTAGATGGCCAGCTTCTGCCTGAGCCGATATCAATGACCTCAACACATTCCGGGATTGACCCGAGAACCTTCCTAGTCTGTATATCTCAGTTGTTGTTTTCGCATCCTTCCCTTGGAGAGAATAGTGTGAGGTTTCGCAGGCTGATTAACAGTCTCGCGACATTAACGTTCCTTCCTTGGATGTAACCATCCGATGGGGGGGGGGGGGGGTAAATCCTATACGGTGGGCAGTTGCGGGGGGTGGGGGGAGGGTTTTATGGGTTCCCACAGCCCATACGATAAGGGAGGGGGTCACCCACACCCACTGGACATGAGTATCCCGCTGGATGTCGATCCAGAATTCCAAGCCGGTCTCCACTCACTGGGACTGTCCGGAGCAGGAATTTGAACCCTCCACCTTCTGACTCAGAAGCGGCGACACTCCCACTGAGTCCAGGGCTCGCTCCGTAGCGCTCAGCGAGTCTCTGCTTTAACCAGCCTAATTATTCCCATTTTCAATGCGTATTGATCCGCTGATGTCTAGAGAAAGCAGCACATTCTCGAAGGCAGGCTCCTTGGTGTAAAATATGGTTCGGTTTGGATTGGGTTGGTGAACGAATGAAAGAGAGCTGTCATTTTCAATTTAAGGCTGATCAGATTGATGCATCTGGTGCCTGCCTATTCTATCAGGTTTCTCTGCAGACGCCTCCATTCTGACATCCTGCCTTCCCATTATGCTGATAATTACCTCAGAAAAATATGGGGATCTCTAAGGTCCTATTGTCTTGATTGCTTCACGTTGATTGGGAACCTCCTCTTCCGATTACCGTGACTCTGGCTAGTCCAAATGAGCATCATTAAAATCTTGTTAGCTCCCAATCACTTGTGGTAATAGAGTCAAGCAACGATCGGAATATCTTCTGTCTAATTCGTCTCTGTAACACTACTGATTAGAGGCAGGGTCACAGAGTTCACTGGGAAATGAAATGCAGAGAAGAGATGCAGCAGAGACTCCCCAAGAGTGAAGTGATAAATGGTTGCCTTCTAACCTGCCTGAGGGGGTTGATGGTGAAGCTACTGATCAGAGTGCAATTGAGTCCTACAGACCGGGAAGGGCCCCCAGTCTGTATTGAGATAGATGATCCTATCCAGGGCAATATTTACAGTTCTTCACACTGTTCCTGAGGTTATACCGATCAGGAAAGACTGAACAGGCTGGGGCTCTTTTCTCTAGAAAAGGAAAGGCCGAGAAGGTGACCTAACAGAGGTCTTTAAAATTATAAAGGGGTTCGATAGGGTAGACGTACAAAAGATGTTTCCGCTTGTGGGGGAGTCCAAAACTAAGGGCCATAAATATAAGATAATCACTAATAAATAGAATCATAGAATGGTTACAGCACGGAAGAAGGCCATTCGGCCCGTCGAGCCCGTGCCAGTGCTCTGCAAGAGCACTTCAGCTAGTCCCACTCCCCCGTAGCCCTGCAAATGTTTTTCCTTCAGATACTTATCCAACTCCCTTTTGAAAGCTGTGATTGAATCTGCCTCCACCACCCTTTCAAGCAATGCATTCCAGTTCTTAACCACTCACTGCGTAGAAAAGTTTTTTCTTACGTCGCCTTTGGTTCTTTTGCCAATCACCTTAAATCTGTGTCCTCTGGTTCTCGACCCTTCTGCCAATGGGAACAGTTTCTCTCTATCTACTCTGTCCAGACCCCTCATGATTTTTAACACCTCTATCAAATCTCCTCTTAATCTTCTTTGTTCCAAGGAGAACAATCCCAGCTTCTCCAGTCCATCCACGTAACTGAAGTCCCTCATCCCTGGAACCATTCTCATAAATCTTTTCTGCACCCTCGCTAAGGCCTTCACATCCTTCCTAAAGTATGGTGCCCAGAATTGGACACAGTACTCCAGTTGGGGCTGAACCAGTGTTTTATACAGGTTCTTCATAATTTCCCCACTTTTGTACTCTATACCTCTATTTATGAAGCCCAGGATCCCATAAGCCTTTTTAACTGCTTTCTCAACCTGCCCTGCCACCTTCAACAATTTGTGCACACATATCCCCAGGTCTCTCTGTTCATGCACCCCCTTCAGGATTGTACCCTTTAGTTTATATGTCCTCTCCTCATTCTTTCTACCAAAATGTATCACTTCACACTTTTCTGCGTTAAATGTCATCTGCCACCTGTCTGCCCATTTCACCAGCCTGTCTATGTCTTCTTGAAGTCTATCACTCTCCTCCTCACTGTTCACTATACTTCCAAGTTTTGTGTCATCTGCAAATTTTGAAAATCTGCCCTGTACAATCCAGTAAGAAATTCAGGAGAAACTACTTTACCCAGAGAGTGGTGAGAATGTGGAGCTCGCTACCACAGGGAGTGGTTGAGGCCAATAACATAGATGCATTTAGGGGAAGCTAGATAAGCAAATGGGGGAGAAAGGAATAAAAGGCTATGTTGATGGGGTGAGATGAAAGGAGGCTCGTGTGGAACATAAGCACTGGCATAGACCAGTTGGGCCGAGTAGCCTGTTTCTAGGGCAATGGAGGAGTTAGACTTTTTTTAATTTGTTCATGAGATGTGGGCATCGCTGGCAAGGCAAGCCTTCATTTCCCATCCCTAATTGTCCTTGAGAAGGTGGTGGTGAGCCGCCTTCCTGAACCGCAGAGGGCAGTTAAGAGTCAACCACATTGCTGTGGGTCTGGAGTCACATATAGGCCAGACCGGGTAAGGACGGCAGATTTCCTTCCCTAAAAAGGCATTAGTGAACCAGATGGGTTTTTACGACAATCAGATAGTTTCATGGACACCATTACTGATACTAGCTTTTTAATTCCAGATTTATTTAATTCCTAAGCTCAGGAAATCCCTCCCTAAACCTCTCCGCCTCTCTAACTCTCTCTTTCCTCCTTTAAGATGCTCCTTAAAACCTACCTCTCTGACCAAGCTTTTGGTCACCTGTCCTAATATCTCCTTATGTGGCTCGGTGTCAAATTTTGTTTGATAATCGCTCCTGTGAAGTGTCTTGGAACGTTTTACAACGTTAAGGACGCTGTATAAAAGGCAAGTTGTTGTTGAAAGTGCACTTTTTGAAAGCTTAGCACCTTACCTGTGTTCTGCATTATTGTGAAATTTGGATTTGGAGCAATGCCGAAAGTCAACCTTTGAACATTCGCACTCACGTCTCTGGGATTGGAACTCGTGTCTCTGGATCATTAGTCCAGGACCCCTGGATTACTAGTCCAGTAACATAACCACTATGCTACCGTACCCCTGGTCCACATTGGCCAAGATTGCCCTCTCTGATTTCTATCACGTGGTCCCTAGTGGACAATGGGGGCGTGGATGATGAGTAATGATAGGATTAGTCTCAGATGTAATATCCCCATGCTGAGATAAGATGTCCACACTCACTGTCTAGTCACACATGCAAAAACAACAGAAAGAACTTGCATTCATAGAGGCTTTATCATATGTTCAGGGCGTGCCAAAGGGCCTCACATCCAATTAGAAACATAGAAAAATAGGAGCAGGAGTAGGCCATTCAGCCCTTCGAGCCTGCTCCGCCATTCAATATGATCATGGCTGATCCTTTATCTCAATACCATATTCCCGCTCTCTCCCCATACCCCTTGATGCCTTTTGCATCTAGAAATCTATCTATCTCCTTCTTAAATATATTCAGTGACTTGGCCTCCACAGCCTTCTGTAGTAGAGAATTCCACAGGCTCACTGCCCTCTGAGTGAAGATATTTCTCCTCATCTCAGTCCTAAATGACCTACCCCGTATCCTGAGACTGTGACCCCTCGTTCTAGACCCCCCAGCCAGGGGAAACATCCTCCCTGCATCCAGTCTGTCTAGCCCTGTCAGAATTTTATACGTTTCAATGAGATCCCCTCTCATTCTTCTAAACTCTAGTGAATACAGGTCTAGTTGACCCAATCTCTCCTCATACGACAGTCATTGCTATTATTTTGAAGTGCAGCCACTGTTGTTATGTAGGTAAACAAAGCAGCCAATTTGCGCACAGCAAGGTCCCACAAACAGCAAATGGGGATCAATAACCGTTTCATCAATTTTTTGGACAAAAAAAAAATGGAAAATTCTGGAGGTGCTGGAAATCTGATCCCAAAACAGAAAATGCCGGAAGCACTCAACAGGTCAGGCAGCATGTGTTAAGGCAACACAAATCGAGGTTTCAGGTAAGGAACTCTTCCTCAAAACTTGGGTTAGGGTTTGGGTTAGCTCCAGCTCTGAAGAAGGATCCCAGAACCAAAATGTCAACTTGTGTTCTCTTGACACGATGAGTGCCTGACCTTCTGAGTGTTTCCATTCTATATTTGCTGTTGGTTGAGGCAGGAATAATGTCCAGGACACCAGGGGAATTCCATCCCCTTCTTCAAGTAGTGCCATTGGGATCTTTGATGTCCACAGGCAGACAGGCCTTCATTTTAGCACGTTATCTGAAAGACGGCACCTCCGACAGTGCAGCACTCCCTCAGCACTGCACCGGGAGTGCCAGCCTAGATTTTTGTGCTCAAGTCTCTGGAGTGGGACTCGAACTCACAACCTTCTGACCCAGAGTTCGAGAGCATCAGCTCAGAGGATGGAGAGGGAGGAGAAAGGGAAGTGAGAGGAGTGGGGGGAGAAGGGGGGGGTGGGAGGGGATGATGTAGAGGGGACATGGAGAGGAGGGGGGAGAGATGGAGGGGAGGGGAGGGTGTAGAGAGGGAGGAGAGGGGGCGAGAGAGAGAGGTGCAAAGCAGAAGTTGTGTGTTGGCTGATACAATATCACCTGTTTTGCGCCCCCTGCTAATATTGAATTTCACCTCCCCCACCCCTCCTCTGTAGTTCCTACTCAGGGGCCAAAGCAATGACACCAACAGGAATAGGAAACAATTCAAATACATATTCTTAATAAACTGAACACAATACAACAGAAACAACTCTGCTGCCCATAATCTAACTCACTCCAAGCCCCATTCACCCATCACCCCCTGTGCTCGCTGACCTACATTGGCTCCCAATCCTGCAACACCTCAATATTTAAATTCATCTCTTTGTTTTCAAATCACTCCATGGCCTCACCCCTCCCTATCTCTGTAACCTCCTCCAGAGCTACAACCCTCCAAGATCTGCGCTCCACCAATTCTGGTCTCTTGAGCATCCCCGATTTTCATCGCTCCACCATTGGCGGCCGTGCCTCCAGCTGCCTGGGCCCTGAGCTCTGGAATTCCCTCACTACACCTCTCCGGCTCTCTACCTCTCTCTCCTCCTTTAAGACGCTCCTTAAGACCTACCTCTTTGAGCAAGCTTTTGGTCATCTGTCCTAATATCTCCTTATGTGGCTCGGTGTCAAAATTTGTTTGATAATCGCTCCTGTGAAGCGCCTTGGACGTTTTACTACGTTAAGGACGCTATATAAAGTGCAAGCTGTTGTTGAAAGCACACTTTTTGAAAGCTCAGCACCTTACCTGTGTTCTGCATTATTGTGAAATTTGGATTTAGAGCAATGCTGAAAGTCAACCTTGGACCATTCGCACTTTCATCCTTGTCCACAGCCTTAATCGTTTGGATGAGCTGAAATAAGACAACCAGAGAGTTATGGTCTAATCAATGTTCAGAAATAAGGATCAACGAATACTGGCTATTCCCATTCTGAAAGCAATTTATGTGCGACCTTTAACCTCGGCCTATAGATTAGATGGTCACTATAGCAACCAACATAATATAGGCACCCTGCTAATACTCCCATAGGCGTTAGTTTAGAAACCATTAACCCTTCATTATCCCACTCCTCCTTGTCTACAGACCGTCCAAACTTTCTGAATCACTGAACGATCCTGTGAAATCGAACCAGAATATTTGAATTTACCCAATGCTACCCACCTTTCCCGTATTTGCGTTTTCACACATATCCACTTCGTAGGGTTCTGCAAACTCTGGTGCGTTGTCGTTGATGTCCTGGATTTTGATGGCTACTTGAGCACGGGAAGTGTGAATTTGGTTATCTGTAAAGAGGGCAGGTTAGATTTAATAATGAGAAAACAGTGCGCTCGGGCAGGAAAAAAAGCCAACTTCAAAACAAGGTTAATCAACTGAGCCAAACCTGGGTAACTGGAGTGGGACTTGAACCTACAACCTTCATAATTCAGAGGCAAGAGCCACGGCTGACATGAACATCAGTACTAAGAGGCAACGCCACTTTCACAGAGCTAAGGATGGCCGGTGTGGGAAGTGGCTCTGGCAAGGTGCTGAGATTCTGTCAGTGCACATAGACCTATCCCCTGGCATGAATGGTGCTGCAAGTGAGTTTTGGCAATGGATTTCAAATCTACCATAGCTGTTTCCAATAGTCCGAAATTAAGCTTCAAACTTATAAGCAGCAGCTTGCAACATGTACAGTAGCTGACCTACAACACTATTCTTAATGAGATTTGGACTCAACTTTTCCAGCTATTAGCTTGGCAGTCTTGTGCCAACCACAACAGGTGCAGCAACTGAAAAGTGGGATGAATTAAGTCAAATTTTATTTAAAATTGGACGAGGAGCTGACAGCTCAACAGGAACAGCCCTTGGATACGAAATGCTGCTCTCAGCTCTTGTGAAGAGTGATTTCATCTTGCCAAAGTTGCCCTGCAATCAATGCCATCGGAATTAAATGCTTGCAAGCTACACTCTGCTGGAGTAAATCTATAGGGCACAGCACTGTAACGTTTTGCCACAGTGATGCTGATTGAGTGGCTTTGACCTTGTACGTCTCACTCGTGGGATTCTTCTATCTGATTAATCCTTTACCAAACTCTCGATCAGATGGAGCGCACCTCAACTAAACCAAGCTATCAGTTGGGAAATAGTGAGCCCAAAGTTCGTTAAGAATAGCGTTGCTGGCAAGCTGTTGTTTATTGCAATGAGTTTCAAACTTAAGTTCGGACCATTGAAAGCAGCTATCGTGGGATTGCTCTGTCTGATTGAGTTCTTAGCCCAGTTTGGATTGAAGAAACGTCCAGAGAAAGCTAATTGCTCCTTAACCAGAACTTGCTAAAGAGGAAGGTAAATGGTTTCATCCCAGTTGGCAGATGCATGGAGTGTGCAGTACTGAGCTTCAGAAACCAGGTTACATCCTCAGAAATTGACAAGTTAACTGCTGCCAACTGGGTGATCTTTGGGGCACCACAATGGACCTCATTGTACCAGAGCTGGAAATAGAATCAGCCAGACTTCCTACCTTTGGTGGACATGAGGCTGCTGTGTTTTACAGTCACGGTCTATGGCCCAGAATGGACCTTCTTAACTAAAGGATCATTAAGATTTTTTACCACTCCTCTTGAGTTTATAGGATGTTCGATGTAACATTGACTGCAGCAATGAAAAGGTTTCTTCCATTACCACACTATCATTGGCCCAGTGGGTAGCACTCTCACCTTTAAATCAAAAAGTCTCGGGGTTCAAGGCTCACTCGAGAGACTTGAGAACATAATCTAGGCTTGCAGTCCAGTACTGAGGGAGTGCTGCACTGTCAGAGGTGCTGTCTTTCAGAGGAGATGTTAAACCGAGGCCCCGTTGTCCTCTTATGTAAAACATCCCACATCACTATTTCAAAGAACAGGGGAGTTCTTCCTGGGGGTCAACATTTATCCCTCAACCAACATCACTGAAAACAGAATATCCACTTATTATCACATTGCTGTTTGTGGGAGCTTGCTGTGTGCACATTGGCTGCTGTGTTTCCTATATTACAACAGTGACTACACTTCAAAAGTACTTCATTGGCTGTAGAGCACTTTGGGACGTCCTGAAGTCTTTCTTTGTCACTCATACAACGTGCAAAAATAAATCACAGGAATCCATCGGTAATTCAATCACCTTTTTCTTTTGATTTAAGAAAAAAGTTCCAACAGTGAGTTTCCCCAGCGAGAGGCTGAACCAAAAGTCCTGGAATCTCCCAGGATGGAGTCTCAAGCTGTGCTGAGTTAGCTGGTCTCAGCTGGAGCACCAGCATGGGCTGCTACAACTGGCGTCCGCCAATATGGGAGAGGTTAGGATTAGCCAGGACTCCAACTAGGGTTTCCAACTCTCCTGGATTGGCCTGGGGTCTCCAGGAATGAAAGATTAATGTCCAGGACACTGCTGCCAGCAAAACCCTGGAGAAATATCGGAGACGCGAAAATTGGCCGTTGGACTGACAGTCAAGAATCATCCGATCGAGTAAGGAAGAGTCTGTTCGCTGTACACTTGTTGTAGGAAGGCGGGGCGTTTTTAGAGAATGGACCTGTCGGACGACCAATGGCGGGAGCGTGGAGGCGGGGTGGTTGGAGGCGAGCAATCATGTGATGAAACCTCCAAGATACGCCCAACCAGAGTTGGCCACCCTGACTCCAACCCCTGATCGCTGTCCCGTGACCCCTTCTAGAAAGTCCATGTGGATAGAATTACATAGAATATACAGAACAGAAACAGGCCATTCGGTCCAACTAGTCTGTGCTGGTGTTTATACTCCACATGAGTCTCCTCCCATTCCATCTACCTCATCTCAGCCTTTCAGCATATCTTTCTATTCCCTTTGCTCTCATGTACTCATCTAGTTTTCTTATGTAAGCATCTAAGCTATTTGCCTCAACCACTTCCTGTGGTAGCGAGTTCCACATTCTAACCACTCTCTGAGTAAAGAAATGTCTCCTTATTTCCCTATTGGATTTGTTAGTAACTATCTTGTATTTATGGCCCCTAGTTTTGGATTCTCCCACAAGTGGAAACATTCTCTGCACATTTACTTTGTCCAACCCATTCATAATCTTAAAAACCTCTATCAAGTCTCCTCTAAGCTCTAACCTGTTCAATCTTTCCTGGTAGCTGTAATCTCTCAGATCTGGTACCATCTTTTCTGCACTTCCTCCAGTGCTTCTATGTTTTGAAGCAGGTGAGTTCTCCCCGGTGTCATGGGGCCAATATTTATCCCTCAACTAACGTCCCTTAAACAGATTATCGAGCCATTATCAGAGGAGCTTGCTGTGCACAAATTGGCTGCCACGTTTCCCTACATTACAACAGTGACTGCACTTCAAAAGTGCTTCATTGGCTGTAAAGCACTGTGGGATGTCCTGAAAAATCACAGTCAGCGCCACCGCGCTGATTTCCAGATGTGTGCAGCTGGAGGACAGGGCTCGCTGCTGGGGGCGCAATCTCAGAAAAAAGGCCCCGTGAACAATTCTGCTTCACACGTGAAGAGCAGCCACTTGGGCAAGTATCAAAGACAAGCAGCGGCCTGTAGAGCAAGAAGCCAACACCTTGCAGAAGAGGAAGGGAAGCGAGGAAACCAAAACTCAACGCACCGATGAGACTCCAAACACGGTAGCATAGTGGTTATGTTACTGGATTAGTAATTCAGAGGCTGGGACGAATGATCCAGAGACATGAATTCATAAGCCCACATAATTTAAATTCCCCAAATAAATTCAATTAAATAAATCTGGATTAAAAAGCTAGTATCAGTAATAATGACCATGAAACTACCGGATTGTCGTAAAAACCCATCTGGTTCACTGATGTCCTTTAGGGAAGGAAATCTGCCATCCTTACCCGGTCTGGGCCTGTGTGTGACTCCAGACCCACAGGGTTGACTCTTAACTGCCCCTCTGCCACTCGGTTGTATTTAATTTCTCGAGGGCAGTTAGGGATGGGCAATAAATGCCGGCCTTGCCAGCGACACCCACATCCCGTGAATGAATAAATAAAAAACACTCACCGCCTGGCTAACCGACTTCCACTCATTTAACAACAAAAAGGTACACAGCAAAGAAAACAAGAAAATAAAGTTAAGAGGTTCAAAGCTTTTATGTAATCAAACATCACTTCCAGAGGGGCAAGCCAGAGACATGGAGGAAAAGGCTTTGCAAGTGTCGATTTAAATAAAAGCATCTGTTGTTGCAATGGGCTGTAATGGCTTCCACTGACAACACATGGATCACTTTCAGAGGGCACCACGTTCATTGAAAACAGCACAGACTTGGCAGCAGGGGTGGGAACAAAGCACATCGGAAAGTGGATGATTCCTGCACCCGTGACGGGGATGGAGTTTACATAATCGGAGGGTGTTCAATCATCAGATAGATTCCAGCCTGTAACTCGCTCCCGGGTATCTGTTATTCTATATATAAACCCCCGAACCCCTCTATTAGATTCCAGCCTGTAACTCACTCGCAGGTATCTGTTATTCTATACATAAACCATCGAACCCCTCGATTAGATTCCAGCCTGTAACTCGCTCCCGGGTATCTGTTATTCTATATATAAACCCCCGAACCCCTCTATTAGATTCCACCCTGTAACTCACTCGCAGGTATCTGTTATTCTATACATAAACCATCGAACCCCTCGATTAGATTCCAGCCTGTAACTCGCTCCCGGGTATCTGTTATTCTATATATAAACCCCCCAAACCCCTCGATTAGATTTCAGCCTGTAACTCACTCCCGGGTATCCGTTATTTTTTTATATAAACCACCCGACCCCCTCAATTAGATTCCAGCCTGTAATTCACCCCTGGGTACCTGTTATTCTATATATAAACCACCCGAACCCCTCCATTAGATTCCAGCCTGTAACTCACTCCCGGGTATCTGTTATTTTATATATAAACCACCCAACCTCCTCGATTAGATTCCAGCCTGTAATTCAATCCCGGGTATCTGTTATCTATATATAAACCTCCAAACCCCTCGATTAGATTCCAGCCTGTAACTCACTCCCGGGTATCTGTTATTCTATATATAAACCCCCAAACCCCTCGATTAGATTCCAGCCTGTAACTCACTCCCGGGTATCTGTTATTCCATATATAAACCCCCCGAACCCCTTGATTAGATTCCAGCCTGTAACTCACTCCCGGGTATCTGTTATTCCATATATAAACCCCCCGAACCCCTTGATTAGATTCCAGCCTGTAACTCACTCCCGGGTATCCGTTATTTTTTTATATAAACCACCCGACCCCCTCAATTAGATTCCAGCCTGTAATTCACCCCTGGGTACCTGTTATTCTATATATAAACCACCCGAACCCCTCCATTAGATTCCAGCCTGTAACTCACTCCCGGGTATCTGTTATTTTATATATAAACCACCCAACCTCCTCGATTAGATTCCAGCCTGTAATTCAATCCCGGGTATCTGTTATCTATATATAAACCTCCAAACCCCTCGATTAGATTCCAGCCTGTAACTCACTCCCGGGTATCTGTTATTCTATATATAAACCTCCAAACCCCTCGATTAGATTCCAGCCTGTAACTCACTCCCGGGTATCTGTTATTCTATATATAAACCCCCAAACCCCTCGATTAGATTCCAGCCTGTAACTCACTCCCGGGTATCTGTTATTCTATATATAAACCCCCAAACCCCTCGATTAGATTCCAGCCTGTAACTCACTCCCGGGTATCTGTTATTCCATATATAAACCCCCCGAACCCCTTGATTAGATTCCAGCCTGTAACTCACTCCCGGGTATCTGTTATTCTATATATAAACCCCCAAACCCCTCGATTAGATTCCAGCCTGTACCTCACTCCCGGGTATCTGTTATTCTATATATAAACCCCCTGAACCCCTTGATTAGATTCCAGCCTGTAACTCACTCCCGGGTATCTGTTATTCTATATATAAACCCCCTGAACCCCTTGATTAGATTCCAGCCTGTAACTCACTCCCGGGTATCTGTTATTCTATATATAAACCACCCGAACCCCTTGATTAGATTCCAGCCTGTAACTCACTCCCGGGTATCTGTTATTCTATATATAAACCACCCGAACCCCTCGATTAGATTCCAGCCTGTAACTCACTCCCGGGTATCTGTTATTCTATTTATAAACCCCCTGAACCCCTCGATTAGATTCCAGACGGTAACACACTCCCGGGTATCTGTTATCTTCTGTGCAGTGCGACCTGTGTATTACAGTTACCCAAGGGACCAGTCCAACTGGCCGTAATTCACAGGAGTTCCTGAGCGGCCACCGCTTCGAAATCTCTAACCGGCAGTCCTCCAGAGTTGGACAAATCCGAGCCAAATCCGCCCGTAAATCTCCTGACCTGGTCTCATTGTTTGCTGCTGCGCTGGGAGCATTATCCACCAAATCAAACAAAGCGCGCTCGTCATCCGTGACCTTGGGGCGTTATCACGGATGACAAAAGGACCCGACGGTAGTTTGCTGTTGTGTACAGTTGGAATTACAAAAGAAAATCCACGATTGGCTGCGTGAAGTGAGTGTAACACAGAGTACAAGAGTGCTCGCTGTGTAGGTGGCAATTACATTGCATTCTATTCATTTTTGTTCTGGCACAAAATGTACATCCGCAATAGAGAAGTAAAGATTGAAAACACAATCAAGGAATTCATTGACTGCGAGTCATAGCTGTTCACGGCCAAGAAATGTTTAGACTCAACATCCTTGAACTCTGTAACATTTTGAAGCGTTTTGATATGAGTAGAGGTGGGAGGGTCAGTAACCAGAGGACGCACAGATTGAAGATAATTGGCAAAAGAACCACGGTGGAGATAACAACAACTTGCATTTATATAGCGCCTTAACGTAGTGAAACGTCCCATGGTGCTTCACAGGAGCGATTATCAAACAAGATGAGAATTTTTTCTTTTAACGCAGCGAGTTGTTGTGATCTGGAACGCGCTGCCTGAAAGGGCGGAGGAAGCAGATTCTACAGTAACTTTCAAAAGGGGAATTGGATAAATACTTGAAAAGGAAATATTTGCCGGGCTGTGGGGAAAGAGCAGGGGAATGGAACCAATTAGACAGCTCTTTCAGAGAGCCAGCACAGGCACGATGGCCTCCTTCTGTGAGATTCTATGTCAAAATGCTCCACACAAATACAGCAGTGACTATTATATAAACAAAAACAGAAGTCATTCTGCACCAAAACAAATAGGGATTTTGTTTTGGCATTATTAGCCAGGATATTTGGATCACGCATAGTGCCATGAAATCCTCAATGAGCAAGTAAACAGGACCCTAACATCTCACCAAGGGATGGCATCACTAGCAATGCAGCACTACCTCAGCCCAGATTACAAGCTCAAAATGTTAAGATTTGAGAATAAGGATCTCTGATGATAAGAATTGTAAGCTTTTTGTTTTTGGAATTGTTAAAGTTGCGATTGAATCACCAACTGTAAACTACATGTCGGTTCTTTAATAAATCTATATATTTTTAGAATTGTCTCACATAGTACTTCTGTATCAAACTCGCAAACTCAATCTCTGTACACTTTTTGGTGAGGAGTTGCAGAATTCTGGGGGAGTTTTCCAGACTCTCATAATATCCGAAAGGTTACAGTCTAGCTAAACTTATTAAAAGTGCTATCTGGAGGACGGTAACATCTTCAGGTCATTCCTTTCCTTTAGGGAGAGATAGTCTGGACCTTTAGACCCAATTAAGCATCTTTCGGATCCAGCTACCTCTCACTTTAGTTGAAGGTGAACGTCTGGGGAATACGCCTGATCCGGGGTAGCCCGAAAAGGGCTAGGACTAGTAATAATTCCTTTCACATTCTTCTACAGGGAATGGTTTATACAACAATAACTTGCATTTATACAGCACCTTTAGCACAGTAAAATGTCCCAAGGCACGTCACAAGTGCGATTAGCAAACAATATTTGACACCAAGCCAAATAAGGAGATATTAGGGCAGGTAACCAAAAGCTTGGTCAAAGAGATAGGTTTTAAGGAGCATCTTAAAGGTGGAGAGAGAGGTAAAGAGGCGGAGTGGTTTAGGGAGGGAATTCCAGAGCTTAGGGCCCAGGTAGCTGAATGCATGGCCGCCAATGTTAGAGTGAAGAAAATCGGGGATGCGCAAGAGGCCAGAACTGGAGCAGCGCAGAGATCTCGGCTGGAGGAGGTTACAGAGATGGGGAGGGGCGAGGCCATGGATGGATTTGAAAACAAGGTTGAGTTATTTTATAATTGAGGCGCTGCTGGACCAGGAGCCAATGTAGGTCAGCGAGCACAGGGGCGATGGGTGAACGTGATTTGGTGCGAGTTAGGATACTCTAGATTACCAACAGAGAAAGCTCTCATCTCCACAAATAAGAGGTTTTTGCCCAACATGTCACACTTACCCCAGTGCCTCTTGCTGCCGAGGGCTCGGGTGGTGCATGTACTGAAGAACTACATTAGAGGGGGCACAGTAGTGTAGTAGTGTTTTTGTTACTGGACTAGTAATCCAGAGAACATGAGTTCAAATCCCACCAGGGCATTTTGAGAATCTGAATCCAGATTTTAAAAATCTGGAAATAAAAACTGATATCAGTAAAAGTGACCGTGAAGCTGTTGGATTGCCGTAAAACCCAACTGGTTCACCGATGCCCTTCAGGGAAGGAAACCTGCCGTCCTTACCCGGTCTGGCCTACATGTGACCAATGTTCCCTTTAACTTTTTTTTGCTTGCACAGCCCGTTAGAGCGGGCTCCATTCAAAATACCACGGAGGCGCAGTTTTCCCCACTGAAAAGCCATGAGCCGGCTGCGCGGGAGGTCCAGAGCGCTGCACGGCTGCGCAGCTTAAAGGGAACAGTCCCACACCAACATGGTTGAGTCTTGACTGCCCTCTGACGTGGTCTAGCAAGCCACTCAGTTGTATCAAACTGCTTAATGGACAGACAATAAATGCCCGCCTTGGCAGCACCCCGAGAATGAATGTGGCGTTGAGCCATATAAGTATTTCAGGTTTGTTTAGTCCGGTGCAGAAGGAGTGTGAATGATCAGTAGGCACGTGGAGCTGGAACTGCTAAGATTCATGCTAAGATCCTTTGTTAACTTGCAGATCACAAAAAGGCCCTACGCTATCTCCAGTAAAAAAAAAGAACGATCGGGAATTGGCTGAGAGAATACCCATGTAAATCTTACACAGAGGAAAGGCTGGATCGTGACCTCAGAGTGTGCTAGGGAAGCCATGGGGAGATGAAATCATTGCACAACTTAACATGGTTTATAAATCATCTCAGTACAGTAGTGCTATCAAAAAAGTGTCTGACAAGAATGTATACACAACACATATTTTTCACTTTTCCATTTTTAGTATGATCTTTGTGCTAACAGCAGGAAGCTGCTTGCCTCTGCTACAGCTGCAATCTATGACCTCTATATTGAGCGTTCCATCGCCCCAGAAATACAAACTATCTTGCGTGATTTCCAGAGGAAAAAAAAAATGTGAATTATAACATCTGGAATCTCTTTCCTTTTTTCTCTCTCAATGTTGGTAAAAATAAAAGCTCATTAATTCCAAAGTAAAGGGTAGTGAAGAACTCAGGAATCGAGAGCCAGTGCCCCAGTCTGTCTGTCTGCTTGGATAGTTCTGATGAAAGGTCATCGACCTGAAACGTTAACTCTGTTTCTCTCTCCACAGATGCTGCCTGACCTGCTGAGTGTTCCCTGCATTTTCTGTTTTTATTTCAGTTTTCCAGCATCCGCAGTATTTTGCTTTTATCTATTTATCCATCTATCTCTCTCTATCTATCCATCCATCCATCCATCTATCTTATCTATCTATCTATCCATCCATCTATCTATCTATCTCTCTCTATCTATCTATCTCTCTATCCATCCATCCATCTATCTTATCTATCTATCTAGCCATCCATCTATCTCTCTATCTATCTCTCTATCTATCTATCTATCTATCCATCCAGCCATCTATCTGTCCATCTATCTATTTAATGTACCTTTAGTACATAAGAACACAAGAAATAGGGGCAGGAGTCGGCCATTTGGCAATTCGAGCCTGCTCCACCATTCAACAAGATCATGGCTGATCATCTACCTCAACTCCACCTTCCCGCACTATCCCCATATCCCTTAATTCCCTTAGATCCCAAAAATGTATCGACCTCTGTCTTGAATATACTCAACAACTGAGCCTCCACAGCCCTCTGGGGTAGAAAATTCCAAAGATTCACAACCCTTTGAGTGAAGAAATGTCTCCTCATCTCAGTCCTAAATGGCCGACCCCTTATTCTGAGACTGTGACACCGTGTTCTAAATTCCTCAGCCAGGGGAAACATTTTCTCAGCATTAATCCTGTCAAGCCCCTTAAGAATTTTATATGTTTCAATTAGATCACCTCTCATTCTCCTAAACTCTAGGGAATATAGGCCTAGTCTACTCAATCTCTCCTCATAGGACAATCCCCCCCATCCCAGGAAGCAGCCCAGTGAACCTTCGGTGCACTCCCTCTAAGGCAAGTATGTCTTCCCTTAGGTAAGATTAGAACTGTACACAGTACTCCAAGTATGGCCTCACCAATGCCCTGTATAATTGGAGTAAGACTTCTTTACTTTTATATTCTAATCCCTTTGTAACAAAGGCTAACATACCATTTGCTTTCTTAATTGCTTGCTGTACCTGCATGTTAACTTTCTGTGATTCATGTACAAGGACACCCAGGTCCCTCTGAATAAAAAATATTTCCCAGTCTCTTATCATTCAAAAAATATGCTGTTTTTTTGTTTTTCCTACTAAAGTGGATAACTTCACACTTCCCCACATTGTATTCCATTTGCCATGTTCTTGCCCACTCAGTCAACCTGTCTATATCTCTCTGCAGCCTCTTCGCATCCTCCTCACAGCTTACTTTCCCACCTAACTTTGTATCATCAGCAAACTTGGATACGTTACACTCAGTCCCTTCATCTAAGTCATTAATACAGATTGTAAATAGCTGAGGCCCAAGCACTGATCCTTGCGGTACCCTGCTAGTTACAGCCTGCCAACCCGAAAAAGTCTCGTTTATTCCTACTCTCTGTTTTCTGTCCATTAACCAATCCTCAATCCATGCTAATATATTACCCACAATCCCATGAGTCCTAATTTTGTGTAATAACCTCTTGTGTGGCACCTTATCGAATGCTTTTTGAAAATCCAAATACACTACATCCACTGGTTCCCCCTTATCCTACCAGTTACATCTTCAAAAAACTCTATAACAGATTTGTCAAACACGATTTGCCTTTCATAAAACCATGCTGACTCTTCCTAATCCTATTATGATTTTCTAAGTGCCCTGTTACCACGTCCTTAATAATAGATTCTCGCATTTTGCCTACTACTGATGTCAGGCTAACTGGCCTATAGTTGCCCATTTTTTCTCTTCCTCCTTTCTTGAATTTGCTACCTTCCAATCCTTGGGGACTATTCTAGAATTTAGGGAAGTATAGAAGATTAATACCAGTGTATCCACTCTGTCTGCAGCTACCTCTTTTAAAACCCTAGGATGCAGGTCGTCAGGTCATGGGGATTTGTCGCCACTTAGTCCCATTAATTTCTCCAATACTATGGGGGAAAAATTAAGTTGGTTGCGCCTCCCGTTAGCGCCTTAAGAGGGCGCTAATGGGGCGCAAAGCAGCTAGCGCCCGGGCGCAGCGATGTTTGCGCCGCTCGCGAACTTAACTAGACATTTATCGCCGCGATCTCCTGCGATCTCCTGCGACTGAATTTTTCCCCCTATGTCTTTACTTATACTGATTTCTTTAAGTACCTCATTCTCTCTAGACCCTTGGGGGGGAAAATTCAGTATCGCCCCGTTTGGGGCGCAATTATCGGCCGGGCGCAAAGATTAGCGCCTGGCGCTAATTATCGCCTCCGACTGCAAACTTGATTTTTATCGCGCCTGGAGGCGATTGGAGCGCTAAATCAGGCGCTACACATCTGTCTTAAGGCGCAAAAGCCGAGGAGTGAGGCGCTAACTCAGAGCGCTGGCGAAGCTCATGTGATGTCAGTCAGCAATGGAACACAGACACAATGGCCCCGGCCAGTTCTTAAAGGGGAGGGTTGATCTAGCTTTCCATCCACATCCTGCTCATTGCAGCCTTGAATCTCAGCCTGGAGAGACCTGTACATCAAATCTGCTGGAAAGAACAATGGAGAGGCCATGGGAAAGAGCTCAGAGTGCAGCCCCCACAGTCTCTTCTAAATCGATACAAGGAAGGGCAAATCAAAATGAACCTGCAAAGTGCTGCTCAGTACCCAAAACTCCTTCACACAGCGTTGAATCTCTCCAGAAGTCTCTCTCTCTCACTCTCAGAATGAGTGGTTCAAAAATGGCACCAACAATAAAAGGCAGGAAGCGGTCACCTTTAAATAGCGCTCCCCCAGTCCCTTCCTGACTGCAAAACGCTCCCCTCAACCTGTCGTTGCTAGCGGCAGGCGGTAAGGCAGGGGGTGCCACTCAATATCCGCTCTGGGGCGCTACCAGGGCGTTGCGCACTCGACTGACGTCACGATCTGCCGGCACAGGAGATCGTGGCGGTAATGTTTAGCGCCACCGCAAAATGTCTAGTTAATTTCACGAGCGGCGCAAACATCGCCGCGCCCGGGCGCTAGTTGCTTTGCGCCCCATTAACGCCCTCTTAAGGCACTAACGGGAGGCGCAACCAACTGAATTTTTCCCCCTTGGATCCCCATTATTTCCAGAATGTTTTTTGTGTCTTCTACCGTGAAGACAGATACAAAGTATTTGTTTAATGTCCCTGCCATTTCCTTTTTGCCCATTATAATTTCTCCTGTCTCTGCCTCTAATGGGCCCACGTTTACTTTCACTAATCTCTTCCTATTTAGGTACCTATAGAAACGTTTACAATCTGTTTTTACGTCTCTTGCTAATTTACTCTCATATTCTTTTTTCTCTTTCCTTATCAATTTCTTGATCCTCCTTTTCTGAATTCTAAAATTCTCCCAATCCTCAGGCTTACTACTCTTTTTGGCAACATTATAAGTCTCTTCCTCTGATCTAATACTAGCTTTAACTTTAGTATTTCCTAACCAATCTGTAGTATAAAAGCTCTACACACGCGTACATTTCATTCTGGGTCCCATCACACTTCAAACATCATACTGTATAATGCAAATGTCCCTGCCACTCTTTAAAAATATAAAGAAATGTACAGCTATGCTCTGAAGTTATAGAGAAAATTCCAGAGCCATAATATCTGGAACCTCTTAATGACCTTCCCACAAATAAAGGCAGATTCGGATCTCCAGCCTGAATAGTAATTAACCTTTGAATGAACTCAACCAGTGTTCACTTAACTTCTTAAAATGACAGAGACCTACATTTTAGCAGCTGGTTAATACATTACGTTCTACAGGGTATAATGTTCCTGGCTTTATAAAAGATCTCAGGCTCTGACTTATTTCCTACATTACAACAATGACCACACTTCAAAGAGAAAGCACTTCATTGGCTGTAAAGCACTTTGAGACGTCCTGAGGTCATAAAATGCACTCTATGCAAGTCTTTCTTCCTTCGTACCATGACGGAATACTCAGCATATCACAAGCCAGACGTCACATGGCAGACGCCACATGGCAAACATTAGAACATAAGAAATAGGAGCAGGAGTAGGCCATTTGGTCCCTCGAGCCTGCTCCGCCATTCAATAAGATCATAAGTGAGAAGTCGCACAACACCAGGTTATAGTCCAACAGTTTTATTTGAAATCACAAGCTTTCGGAGCTGCTGCTCCTTCGTCAGGTGAAGTGAGGGAATACAAATCGGCAAAGCATATACAGACAGAGAACATATATGCTGAACATCCACAGCTCTATGGGGTGGAGAATTCCAAAGATTCACAACCCTTTGAATGAAGAAGTTTCTCCTCATCTCGGTCCTGAATGGTCGACCCCTTATTCTGAGACTGTGACCCCTGGTTCTAGGCTCCCCAGCCAGGGGAGACATATTGGGAAGGGGCTGTGGAAGGAGATTAAATGGGTGGGAAGAGTCCATGATGGGGTAGAGTGTTCATGGTATTTGGAAAGAGATTAAATGGGTGGATAGAGTCCATGATAGAGTAGCGTATCCATTATAGACTAGTGTGTCCATGATAAGAGTAGCATGTATACGGTTCGCAGAAGAAACATGCGTGATAAACCGAATTAGATTTTCCCATTTCATGCCTTCTTTTAGAAAGAAATAACTTGCATTCATAGAGTATCCTCAGCCCATCAGAAATTGCTTTGCAGCTAATAAATTACTTTTGAAGCGCAGTGTCGACAAATGCAGCAGCCAGTGTGTGCACAGCAAGATCCAAATACAGCAAATGCGATAAATGACCAGTTCATCGATTTCTAATGGCTGTATTTTTAAGTCTCTGTGTTATTCTTCTTGCTTATTTCCCGCTATCACGATTCAGGTGAGAACATTTTCTCCCCAAATTCCACCAAATAAATTCTACCCAATTAAATTCCAGCAAAGAAAGATCTTGGGATACGGTTGCCAAGACACCCCACCCCTCTATACACCCCTAAAAATAAATATTTATCACATTAAACAATTGACAAAGAGAAAAATAAAAATCACAAACTTATCAAAACACTTGGCTCCAACTCCCCTTCCCTCGCACAATGAGCAAGACTTGTTCTACTGGAGTTCTGAGGATCCTGGACTTTAGGACACTCTCTCCCTGACTCTTCAGGGCCCCATTCATCCCCCTGACTTCGCACATCCTGAGGCGCGAAGTAAAAGCCCCACAGCAAACAAACAACATCCGCATGTGCAGGAATTCCCAATTCTCAAAGTCCAGAGCACCTAAAATCGGCCCTCGTATCCAGTGTAAAAGTTGCAGGATTCCCGCAAAGGTCCGCACAGAATTTTTTACTTCAGGACAAGCCTGGAGGGTTGGAACCCCAAGCAAGAGGCCCAAAGCTCACTCGAAACTGGGCCTCAGCCTGAATTTAAATAACACGGGCGAGCTGCTATCAAGAATTAATTTCAGGTCGCTTGGCCTGCCGGGAGGGGATAGGGATTGAAACCCAGCTGCAGGAAGAACCATCTGCTGGGAGTGACAGGGATAGTTGCTGTCTAGTCCTAGCAAGGCCCTCGTCACTTTGTTCTCTGCGCAGTCAGGCTCAACTCACCATTGCTTACCTGTCCTCAAAACACTAATCTCCAAGAGAGATTGTTTCTTGAAACATGATAACCATCACTTTGGGGGCTAATCTATCGGATGAGGATTCACAGATCTGAGAGGAGAAATCTTGAAGGATACAGTATCTGCGAGGCTTGGCTGTGTCGGTAGCTCACACACTGCCGCTGTTCCATATTCAGCTCAACGAACTCAAGTGTCAGTCAGGGTGCACAGTTAAGTCTCCCATCAAAGATCCTTCTGTCTCAAAAGTCGGCTGGTGTGTCAAAGAGAACACCAACAGCAAGGCTGCAGACTGGAGGGAAGTCAGTACTGGCCTCTTCGGGGGGAGGGGGGTTGTCTGCTCAGAGAGTGAAGAAAAGGCAGAAATGAAAAACGAGAAAAAGCATAGGAAACCAACTGTGGAGAAGGGGAAGTGAAGAGAGGGGGAAGGACAGGCAGAGACTGTTGAGTGGGAGATGACAGAAGGAGAGACTCTGCTCAAATGGAAGGAAGACTCTCTTGGAGCCCCATTGAAGTGTGAAAGGGAGACTTGCATTTCTATAGCGCCTTTCACAATCTCAGGACATCCCAAAAAAGTTTTACAGCCAATGAAGTACTTTTGAAGTGATGTAATATAGGGAGCACGGCAGCCAATTTGCGCAAAGCAAGCTCCCACAAACAGCAAAGTGATAATGACCAAATCATTTTTTTTTGTTATGTTGGTTGAAGGATAAATATTGGCCCCAGGAAACTGGGGAGAACTCCCCTACCCTTCTTCAATATAGTGCCATAGGATATTTTACGTCCACCTGAGAGGGCAGACGGGGCCTCGGTTTAACGTCTCATCCGAAAGACGGCACCGCCGACAGTGCTGCATTCCCTCAGTACCGCACTGGCAGTGTCAGTCTGGATTTCTGTGCTCAAGTCTCTGGAGTGGGACTTGAACCCATGACTGTCTGACTCAGAAGCAAGAGTGCGACCCACTGAGCCACGGCTGACCACCGGTGAACAGAAACGAGAGAGATAGAGAGAGAGTGTTTGGCCCACACCTAGAGTTGCCAACTCTGGTTGGACGTATTCCTGGAAATTTCATCAAGTGACCGCCCACCTCCAACTTTCCCACCCAGTCCTCCCCCCTCCCCCACCTGCAATATATTTACAACTAATAATCAAAAGTGTCCAAAGAAAATGAAAAAAAAACGTACACAATTCGCCAATGATTTTTCTCCCGGGGCTTTTTTTCGTAGCAGTGCCCAAGTGAATAGTATTTAATTCCTGGAGACTCCAGGACAATCCTGGAGGGTTGGCAACCCAAGCATGACCCCAAAGCAGGAGCCCAAGGCTCACTCGAATTGGGCCTCATTTTAATAATACAGGCAAGCTGCTATCAAGGATTAATTTCAGGCCACTTGCCCTGTCATGAGAACATAAGAATTAGGAGCAGGAGTCGGCCATTCGGCCCTCGAGCCTGCTCCGCCATTCAATAAGATCATGGCTGATCTTCGACCTCAACTCCACTTTCCCGCCCTATCCCCATATCCCTTGATTCCCCTAGAGTCCAAAAATCTATCGATCTCTGACTTGAATATACTCAACGACTCAATTCACAACCCGCTGAGTATAGGCCCAATCTACTCAATCTCTCCTCACAGGACAGCCCTCTCATCCCAGGAATCAATCCAGTGAACCTTCGTTGCACCACCTCCAAAGCAAGTATATCCTTCCTCAGATAAAGAGACCAAAGATAAGGGATAGGGATTGAAACCCAGCTGCAGGAAGAACCATCTGCTGGGAGCAACAGGGATCGTTGCTGTCTACTGTTAGCAAAGCCCTCACCAATTTGTTCCCTGTGCAGTCAGACTCTCTCACCATTGTTTACTTGTCATCAAAACACTAATCTCCGAGAGAAATGGTTCTTAACATGTTCATACTCAGTGAGTCATTTATGTCAGAGGGAACAACAGACTTTGATGAACAATACAAGAGAGAATCTAAATGAAGCTCTCCCGGGAGGGGGGGAAAGCTGCCAGAACAATGAAACCACTAATTCATCAAACCCTTAATGGATTAAATCCGTAATTTGTTTAATTGATTAAAAAGTGGACTATTAAAATGACACTCTGAGGAAATGGATGCTGATGTATGTCAGTAAGGTGTCCAACACCCAACTCACGCTCTGACAGGAAAGTTTCGACCATGCCATTTTATTTTTAATTTTGAGATTTGTGAAGTGTGCCAAAAACAAGAATTTTCCATTTTTGGCCGTCTCTTGTCAGCATCAAAGCATTGCCAAGTCTGGCATGTAGAGTGAAGTCACTCCCAGGGCAGATACAGCACGGGTCAGATACAGAGTAAAGCTCCCTCTACACTGTCCCATCAAACACTCCCAGGGCAGGTACAGCACGGGTTAGATACAGAGTAAAGCTCCCTCTACACTGTCCCATCAAACACTCCCAGGGCAGATACAGCACGGGTTAGATACAGAGTAAAGCTCCCTCTACACTGTCCCATCAAACACTCCCAGGGCAGATACAGCACAGGGTTAGATACAGAGTAAAGCTCCCTCTACACTGTCCCATCAAACACTCCCAGGGCAGATACAGCACGGGTTAGATACAGAGTAAAGGTCCCTCTACAATGTCCCATCAAACACTCCCAGGGCAGGTAAAGCTCGGGTTAGATACAGAGTAAAGCTCCCTCTACACTGTCCCATCAAACATTCCCAGGGCAGGTACAGCACAGAGTTAGATACAGAGTAAAGCTCCGTCTACACTGTCCTATCAAACACTGAGAGGTCGCACAACACCAGGTTATAGTCCAACAGTTTTATTTGAAATCACAAGCTTTCGGAGCTATTTTAAGCTCCCTCTGCACCATCCCATCAAACACTCCCAGGACAGGTACAGCACGGGTTAGATACAAAGTAAAGCTCCCTCTACACTGTCCCATCAAACACTCCCAGGGCAGGTACAGCACGGGTTAGGTACAGAGTAAAGCTCCCTCTACACTGTCCTATCAAACACTGCCAGGGCAGGTACAGCTTGGGTTAGATATAGAGTAAAGCTCCCTCTACACTGTCCCATCAAACACTCCCAGGGCAGGTACAGTACAGGTTAGATACAGAGTAAAGCTCCCTTTACACTGTCCTATCAAACACTCCCAGGGCAGGTACAGCACGGGTTAAATACAGAGTAAAGCTCCCTCTACACTGTCCCATCAAACACTCCCAGGGCAGGTACAACACGGGTTAGATACAGAGTAAAACTCCCTCTACCTCAGATGGAATAAAGAAATTCCCCTGGCACCACAGGAGTAAGAGAGTCTCAGCAAATGCCAGAATCTGTCTACAATTGACCAGATGGTAACTGCACTGTCCAGCAGACTGCCCAATTAAACGGACCAGAATGAAGAAATTTGCATTTATATCGCGCCTGTCATGAAAATGGCACTTCCCAAAGCATTTTTACTACCAATTAAGTAATTTTTGAAATGTAATCACTGTGTAGGAACGCAGTCTCCAACTTTAACCTGCAGACTGTGCTGAGCTAGATGCTCTCAGATGGGGCAGTAGCAAGGATCCTACAAAGGACCTCAGAACCTCCATGGAGAGTGATTAGTCTTAGGCAGGATTCCCGCTCCTGATCACCATCCAATCTCTCCTGCTGAAACGTTCACATGCGTGGGTATTGGGTAAGAACGGGATTGAGAAAGAAAGGTAAGAATGGGAGAAAGAAAGGAAGGAAGGAAAGAAGGAAAGAAAGAAAGAAAGAAAGAAGGAAAGAAAGAAAGGAAGAAAGAAATGTAAGAATGGGGTTGAGAAAGAAAGAAAAAAAGTAAGAAAGAAAAAGAAAGATAGACAGAAAGAGAAAGATAGACAGAAAGAGAAAGATAGACAGAAAGAGAAAGATAGACAGAAAGACAGACTTGTAATTATATCGTGCCTTTCATAACCATAAAAGGTCTTAAAAACCCAGCTGGTTCACCCAGCTGCCGTCCTTACCCGGTCTGGGCCTATATGTGACTCCAGTCCGCCGTAGTTGACTGTTAACTGCCCTCTGAAGTGTCCTTGCAAACCATTCAGTTCAAGGCCTCTAAGGGATGGGCAATAAATGCCGGCCTTTTCAACGACGCCCACATCCCAAGAATGAATAATAAAAACCAAAATTACAAGAAAGAGGGAAGAAATGGATCGGGTTTTTATTTTAAGAGGCTGGTTTGGGAAATCAATAGTGTTTACAAAGTGAAGTGACATGCAATTACTTTCGAGTACAGCATGTAATCTGCACATTGATTTTTATTTCTGAGCTAGTCAGAGACAGCCAAGTAGAAAGCTTCTGAGCGTAAAGGGTGGGGGAGGGGGGAGTGACTACCACTAGTCTCATCTCAGATCATTATTTTTATTCCTCTCTATATTTCTGTGTTAATGAAACCAAAATGTTTAACTCTATTCAACTGTGAGAAATACTAGAGGTAAATCAGAGAGAGGAAAGTTGGGCAGGCCCCATTATAAGCATCCTATCCTATCCTCCAGCCTGATGTTCCTCTATCTGCCCCTCCCAAGCGATTGTTTACGTCTGAGTGCAGAAGGGTCAATCTTCCCCTGTATTTTCATAAAGGCCGTTCTGAGGATGTGTAAAGAAAGAACTTTTCTACAGCGCCTTCCATGACCTCAAGATGCCCCAAAGCACTTTACAGCCAATGAAGTGCTTTTGAAGTGTAGTTACTGTTGTAATGTGGGAAACGCAGCAGCCAATTTTGCACACAGCAAGCTCCCACAAACAGCAATGTGATAATGACCAGATCATCTGCTTTTGGTGATGTTGGTTGAGGGATATTGTCCAAGACACATTTGCTCTTCTACAAATAGTGGCCGTGAGACTTTTTACGTCCACTTGAACAGGCAGACGGGACCTCGATTTAACATCTCATCTGAAAGACGGCTCCTTCGACAGTGCAGCACTGTCTCGGTACTGCACTGGGAGTGTCAGCCTTGATTATAGCCTCAAGTCTGGAATGGAGCTTGAACCTACAACCTTCTGACTCAGAGGCAAGAGTGCTACCCACTGAGCCACGACTGACACCTTAATAGTAGGCTAATATTTCGCTTGAAAAAACAGCCGCAAGGCCCTTGATAACCAGGCTTCACTCCACGCACGCTCGGGATCAATAGGATAACCTCAATACTCACTGACTTCCGTTGCGAGCACGGAGATATTTTGCCAGGCTGTTAGCTCTCGGTCCAGTGGTTCTGTGGTTTTAATGATCCCATTCTGTGCATTGATGGTGAATGATCTGTCCAGGTATGACTGTTGTTCAATGGAATACCTGAAGCGAGTGAAGAAAGGGTGAGATTAACCATATGAGTTATAGAGCAAGTTTGTGGCTCAGGGAAGTAGAGTGGTGGAAATGTGCCCCTGACAAACCTATCTCTCAGTAATTCTTTTCACTGTTTGTCCCCTTATCGCTCTCCGCTTCCTTTCCTGAAGGTGCTGTGGTACAATGCCAGTCAAGGGAGCTTTACAATGCTTGTAACTCACATTAGCTGCTGACACAAGGAGACACTGGATGATGAAATGGAAAGTGTACCAATTCCTCAGCACCAACATCCATCAACACAATTAGCTCAAAAATTCACCCCCAAAAAATAAATCAGGAGTCCCAGCTTGGAGCCTCACCAACCACGAGTGCATATTGAGATAACGGCTACACACTCACCAGAAATTTCCATCTTCAAACTCACTCCCAGGTACCTGTTATTCTATATATAAACCCCCCGAACCCCTCGATTAGATTCCAGCCTGTAACTCACTCCCGGGCATCTGTTATTTTATATATAAACCCCCCGAACCCCTCGATTAGATTCCAGCCTGTAACTCACTCCCGGGTATCTGTTATTCTATACATAAACCCCCGAACCCCTCGATTAGATTCCAGCCTGTAACTCACTCCTGGGTATCTGTATTCTGTATATAAACCCCCAGAACCCCTCGATTAGATTCCAGCCTGTAACTCAGTCCTGGGTATCCGCTATTCTATATATAAACCACCTGAACCCCTCGATTAGATTCAAGCCTGTAACTCACTCCCGGGTATCCGTTATTCTATATATAAACCCCCCGAACCCCTCGATTAGATTCCAGCCTGTAACTCACTCCCGGGTATCTGTTATTCTATATATAAACCACCGAACCCATCGATTAGATTCCAGCCTGTAACTCACTCCCGGGTATCTGTTATTCTATATATAAACCCCCGAACCCCTCGATTCGATTCCAGCCTGTAACTCACTCCCAGGTGTCTGTTATTCTATATATAGACCCCCCAAACCCCTCGATTAGATTCCAGCCTGTAACTCATTCCCGGGTATCTGTTATTCTAGATATAAACTGCCCGAATCTCTCAATTAGATTCCAGCCTGCAACTCACTCCCGTGAATAATCGTCTTTTAGATGTAGGAATCCCTTCCTTCCTGACCTTATTGGCAAAGATCCCTTCTGGTGCTAACCAGTGACTAACTGTCTTTATCTCGATCAGTCTATAATTAAAGGCGGTGGAAAATAAACACCCTTCTGATCTTGCCAATGCTGTCATGTGCAGTTTGCCTAAAGTCTAGTGAAAGATTATAGATGCGCATCCAGTTGTGTGTGCTGCAGATACTCTGTCTGAGCAACAGCTCCATCCCATTCCCTGGGTTATAATTATAAATCCCACGTGTAGATTGTTACCATGCGCATTGTGCAAAACGCGAGAGGCTCATATATTAAAAATTACCCTCGCATCCTGCCCTTCCCTGATCCCAAACTCTCGTGCGCCACACTATGTAGAGGAGACAATCCTAAGGCTCAAAGTTGCGGTGACTGTTTAGTTCATTTTACAAATGACTGCAGACTCAACCTTGTGGGTGAATTCACCAATCCTGCAGTCCCAGTGAGGAGCTGCATGCAAACCTAGTGAGGGTCAGGAATAGAGCTACAAGACCGGAGCGGAGATTCACTGAACTGGGGGTGCTGGATTGGTGAATTTACCCTGCATCCCTCCCTCCCTCCCTCCCTGCCTTCCCCTTCTCATTGGCGGCCGTGCATTCCTAAACCTCTCCACCTCTCTACCTCTCTCTCCTCCTTTAAGATGCTCCCTAAAACCTGCCTCTTTGACCAAGCTTTTCGTCATCTGCCCTAATATCTCCTTATGTGTCTCGGTGTCAAATTTTGTTTGATAATCGCTCCTGTGAAGCACCTTGGGACGTTTTACTATGTTAAAGGCGCTCTATAAATAGAAGCTGTTGTTGTGGGATACTGCTGGTGCAAAGTGGCTGCCACTTTTCCCTAATAACATTGGTCACGGCACTTCGAAAGTAACTCATTGTGTAAAGCGCTTTGAGAGAATTCCGTATAATAGGGCGTTATATAAATACTCGTGGCTGAGTATCACACCACACAGTGGATTGAGAGACCTACCAGAACACCCTGTAATTTACATTGCACCTGCCATGCAGGGAGTGTCTCAGAGTGCGTTCCATGAGGGAGAAGAGAATGCCAAGCAGAAGAGGGGTAGCGGAGTAAGGGGGAAAGCGGTGGGGTGGGGAGGGGGGGTGATGGGACTCAAGGCACAGCTGAAGAGATGGATTTTAATGACGTTTTTGAAGAGAGAGAGGCAGAAAATAAACTGATGTTGGGCGTGGAGACTGAAGGATTGGCGTCCTGATGGTGGAACAGAGGCATGATCTACCAAGACAGGGTTGATGAGTGAAAGGGTCTTGGTGCGGGAGAGGACAGAGGCAGCTGCGTTTTGGATAAGCTGAATCTTATGGAGGACGGGAGGCTGGCCAGGAGAGCATTGGCATAATCGAGTCCGGAGTTGACACAGCAGTAATTAATTTCTCCTCCAGCTTTATTTTAAGCTTGGTGTCCTGGCTCAGAGAGAACAGAGTGTCCCTTCAACCTGCCGCTAGTCTAAGGGTAAAATATCACTTTTGCTTTAAGATGGAGTTAATTAGTCGGTGAGCATGAAGCAGATGGGGAGACCAGCTGTCACTGGGGAAGTGGGGGGGTGGGGGGAGCATTATATACGCCACTTGCTAGAGGCGATTGGGGGAGGTGAGGAACCGAAATTAAGTGTGATTTGAGCCACCTGCCAATGATTGAGAATAAAATATTAGCAATAATTTATGTTGCAGATCTTCTTGGCTATTAATCATGTAAAGGAATATTGAAATGTAAAATATTCATATGACTATTAATTTTAAACGGGTCCATCTTTACTCAGTGTGTTTGGCAAACTATTTTTGAGCTGTTGGGGCACGAGGGTTAATGTTGTCTAGCGGGTGCAGACTAGAATTGAATAGTGGAGACGGAAGGGAGAATGGGTATTCTCGCAATATGCTGGATCACCTTTGAAGATCATAAGAACCTAAGAAATGTTTGGGACAAGAAAAGGTCATTTGGCCCAATGATGCAGTCCAGTTTCTGCTTGATCGCAAACCCAACTATTCACTTCTCACCATATCCCTCAATCCCTTTGGTCCAGAAACACATCGAGTTGCCTCTTCAACCTGTTTATAATGGGTTTCAACGACATTATTACTGTTTTGAGTAGAAGGGAGAATTTAAGCAAAACTTTCCTGAAGGAGATTGAATGGGTGGGGAGAGTCAGTGATAGGGTCGAGTGTACATGGGCTGTGGGAGGAGATTCAATGGGTGGGGAGAGTCAGTGATAGGGTCGAGTGTACATGGGCTGTGGGAGGAGATTCAATGGGTGGGGAGAGTACATGATAGGGTCGAGTGTACATGGGCGGTGGGGGGAGATTAAATGGGTGGGTAGAGTCCATGATAGGGGAGAGTGTACATGGGCAGTGGGAGGAGATTCAATGGGTGGATAGAGTCTATGATAGGGCAGAGTATACATAGGCTGTGGGAGGAGATTAAATGGGTGGGTAGAGTCAGTGATAGGGTCGAGTGTACATGGGCAGTGGGAGGAGATTAAATGGGTGGGTAGAGTCAGTGATAGGGTCGAGTGTACATGGGCAGTGGGAGGAGATTAAATGGGTGGGTAGAGTCCATGATAGGGGAGCGTGTACAGGGGCTTGTGGGAGGAGATTCAATGGGTGGATAGAGTCCATGATAGGGGAGAGTGTACATGGGCAGTGGGGGGAGATTCAATGGGCGGATAGAGTCCATGATAGGGGAGAGTGTACAGGGGCTGTGGGAGGAGATTCAATGGGTGGGTAGAGTCCATGATAGGGGAGCGTGTACAGGGGCTGTGGGAGGAGATTCAATGGGTGGATAGAGTCCATGATAGGGGAGAGAGTACATGGGCGGTGGGGGGAGATTCAATGGATGGATAGAGTCCATGATAGGGGAGAGTGTACATGGGCTGTGGGAGGAGATTCAATGGGTGGGTAGAGTCCATGATAGGGGAGAGTGTACATGGGCGGTGGGAGGAGATTCAATGGGTGGATAGAGTCCATGATAGGGGAGAGTGTACATGGGCTGTGGGAGGAGATTAAATGGATCAGGGTAGGATAGCACAAAGACTGAAGAGAGTCGGAGAGCAGACCAGGTAGAGCAAGAAGTAGTGATTTAGTGATTGCGTGCTCGTGTTTCAAAAATCTGCAGATTGTAGAAGGAAGGGAGGACTGAGTGAGGTGAGGAGTTCTATAATTCTGAGGTTCTGGAAAGGATTTAGTTAGAGTAGGAGATAGTTGGGATGGTGCAACACAGACATGTGGCTTCCTTTTCCAGATTTTTAACGGTCTCGTTGGCTTGCTGGAGTTTAAAGGGTTAAAGCCTGGTATCAGCTGTCATGTGCTGCGATGGTGGAAGTCAGGCTGAGCAGCCCTAGACTCTTTGCCAGCCCTGCTGTCAACGTCCTCGTACCTGTACTGACGGAGCAGCTTTTAAACTAACATTCTCTCAGTGTGCAAGGTAAGATTGGGCTGTTTTTAATAAAACAGGAAGCATGTGTCACTTTCTTGAATCATTGCAGGTAGGCCAGTTGCCCACATCGATACGACTGTTGCTTTACACATCTTTCTCTTTGCAATAACCCGTGATTAATGTAGAGTTACACATTCACAGTTCTAGCAGGTTTGCCTAGTCTCTATACTGGCATACATATATTCCTCCACACACACACACACTGAACCCCCCACACACACTGACCCTACACACACACACACACTGACCCTACACACACACACACTGACCCTACACACACACACACGCTGACCCTCCACACACACACACTGACCCCCCACACACACACACTGACCCCCACACACACACGCTGACCCTCCACACACACACACTGACCCTACACACACACACACTGAAACCCCCACACACACACACTGACCCCCCCCACACACACACACTGACCCTCCACACACACACTGACCCTACACACATACACACTGACCCCCCACACACACACACTGACCCCCCACACACACACACTGACCCTCCACACACACACACTGACCCTACACACATACACACTGACCCCCCACACACACACACTGACCCTACACACATACACACTGACCCCCCACACACACACACTGACCCTCCACACACACACACTGACCCCCCACACACACACACACTGAACCCCCCACACACACTGACCCTACACACACACACTGACCCCCCCACGCACACTGACCCTCCACACACACACACTGACCCCCCACACACACACTGACCCTACACACACACACTGACCCCCCCACGCACACTGACCCCCCACACACACACACTGACCCCCCACACACACACTGACCCTACACACACACACTGAACCCCCCACACACACACTGACCCCCCACACACACACACTGACCCTCCACACACACACACTGACCCTACACACACACACACTGACCCCCCACACACACACACTGAACCCCCCACACACACACTGACCCCCCCACACACACACACTGACCCTACACACACACACACTGACCCCCCACACACACACACTGACCCCCCACACACACACACTGAACCCCCCACACACACACTGACCCCCCCCACACACACTGACCCCCCACACACACTGACCCTACACACACACACACTGACCCTACACACATACACACTGAACCCCCCACACACACTGACCCCCCCCCACACACTGACCCCCACACACACACTGACCCCCCCCCACACACACTGACCCTACACACACACACTGACCCCCCACACACACACTGACCCCCCCCACACACACTGACCCTAAACACACACTGACCCCCCACACACACTGACCTACACACACACACACTGACCCCCCCACACACACTGACCTTACACACACACACACTGACCCCCCCCACACACACTGACCTTCACACACACACACTGACCCCCCACACACACACACTGACCCCCCACACACACACACTGACCCCCACACACACACACTGACCCCCCACACACACTGACCCCCCCACACACACACTGACCCTACACACATACACACTGACCCCCCACACACACACACTGACCCCCCACACACACACACTGACCCTCCACACACACACACTGACCCCCCCCACACACACACACACTGACTCCCCCACACACACACTGACCCCCCACACACACACACTGACCCCCCCCACACACACACACTGACCCCCCACACACACACACACTGACCCCCCCCACACACACACACTGACCCCCCACACACACACACACTGACCCCCCACACACACACACTGAACCCCCCCCCCCTCCACACACACTGACCCCCCCTCTTCTCTTAGGCAGTCCCTCGGAACCGAAGATGACTTGCTTCCACATTAAAAATGAGTTCTCAGGTGACTGATGAGTCCAATGCGGGACCTACAGTCTCTGTCACAGGTGGGGCAGACGGTGGTTGAAGGGGCAGGTGGGTGGGGTGCTTGAGTTGACGTGCGCTCCTTCCGCTGTTTGCGCTTGGCTTCCGCTTGCTCCCGGCGAAGAGACTCGAGGTATTTGGCGCCTTCCCGGATGCTTCACCTCCACTTTGTGCGGTCTTGGGCCAGGGATTCCCAGGTGTCAGTGGGGATGTTGCACTTTTTCAAGGAGGCTTTGAGGGTGTCCTTGAAGCGTTTCCTCTGCCCACCTGGGGCTCTCTTGCCGTGTCAGAGCTCCGAGTAGAGCGCTTGCTTTGGGAGTCTCGTATCGGGCATGCGGATGATGTGACCCATCCATCGGAGCTGATCGAGCGTGGTCAAAGCTTCGATACTGGGGATGTTGTCCTGAGCGAGAACACTGACGTTGGTGCACCTATCCTGCCAACGGATTTGCAGGATCTTGCGGAGGCAACGTTGGTGGTACCTCTCCAGTGCTTTGAGGTGCCTGCTGTACATGGTCCATGTCTCTGAGGCATACAGGAGGGCGGGTATTACTACTGCTCTGTAGACCATGAGCTTGGTGCCAGGTTTGAGGTCCTGGTCTTCAAACACTCTCTTCCTCAGGCGACCGTAGGCTGCACTGGCACACTGAAGTCGGTGTTGGACTTCGTCATCGACATCTGCCCTTGTTGACAGTAGGCTCCCGAGGTATGGAAAGTGGTCCACGTTGTCCAAGGCCTTGTCGTGGATTTTGATAATCGGGGGGCAGTACTGTGTGGCTGGGGCAGGTTGGTAGAGGACCTTTGTCTTACGGATGTTTAGTGTAAGGCCCATGCTCTCGTACGCTTTAGTGAAGGTGTTAACGATGGTTTGGAGTTCGACCTCCGAGTGTGCGCAGACGCAAGCGTCGTCTGCATACTGTAATTCGAGGACAGAGGATGGGACGACCTTGGATCTGGACTGGAGGTGACGGAGGTTGAACAGTTTCCCGTTTGTTCTGTAAATTAGCTCCACTCCAGCGGGGAGCTTACTGAGGGTGAGATGGAGCATTGCCGCCAGGAAGATCGAGAAGAGCGTTGACCTGACATGCTGACCCCCCCACACACACACACACTGACCCCCCCACACACACACACTGACCCCCCCACACACACACTGACCCCCACACACACACCGTATACACGCACACAACCACTGCCATGTACAACATCCCATATACACAGACACACGCACCCAACTCCATACATAAATACATACACACACATATATACATCTCTGTAGCCATACAACAACAACAACAACGACTTGTATTTATATAGCACCTTTAACGTAGTAAAACGTCCCAAGTTGCTTCATAGGAGTATTAAAAGACAAAAGGAATTTGACACCGAGCCACAAAAGAAGAAATTAGGGCAGGTGACCAAAGCTTGGTCAAAGAGGGAGGTTTTAAGGAGCGTCTTAAAGGAGGAGAGAGAGGTAGAGAGGCGGAGAGGTTTAGGCAGGGAATTCCAGAGCTCAAGGCCCAGGCAACAGAAGGCACGGCCACCGATGGTGGAGCGATTAAAATCAGGGATGCTCAAGAGGCCAGAATTAGAGGAGCGCTGATATCTCAGGGGGTTGTGGGGCTGAAGGAGATTACAGAGATAGGAAGAGGTGAGGCCATGGAGGGATTTGAAAACAAGGATGAGAATTTTGAAATCAAGGCTTTGCTTAACCGGGAGCCAACGTAGGTCAGCGAGCACAGGCCTCCTTACACCCACACACCTCCTTGGACTCTCGGGGAATCAAGGGATATGGGGGTTGGGTGGGAAAGCGGAGTTGAGGTCGAAGATCAGCCATGATGTTATTGAATGGCGGAGCAGGCTCGAGGGGCCGAATGGCCGACTCCTGCTCCTATTTCTTATGTCCTTATGCTACCAATGTACCACCCAAGGGGCACAGCTGCGCAGTAATCTCAAAGGTCCTGCGCAAGTTACTCACCGGCTTTTACGTTGTAACGACTGCGCCTACGAGAAATTTAAAGGGACCGCGCATTAAAAGAAACAGGCCACGCAGAACAAAGAGCAGCTGACAGGGAACATTGAACATAAGAACATAAGAAATAGGAGCAGGAGTAGGCCATTCGGCCCCTCGAGCCTGCTCGGCCATTCAATAAGATCATGGCTGATCCAACCTTGGCCTCAACACCACTTTCCCGCTCTCTCCCCATACCCCTCGACTCCCTTGTAGTTCAAATGTCTGTCAATCTCCGCCTTGAATATATTCAATGACTCCGCCTCCACAGCTCTCTGGGATAGGGAATTCCAAAGATTCACAACCCTCTGAGAGAAGAAATTCCTCCTCATCTCCGTCTTATATGGGCGACCTCTTATTCTGAAACTATGCCCCCTAGTTCTAGATTCCCCTCACTAGGGAAAACATCCTCTCAGCATCCACCCTGTCAATCCCCCTCAGAATCTTATCTGTTTCAATAAGATCACCTCTCATTCTTCTAAACTCCAATGAGTATAGGCCCAACCTGCTCGACCTTTCGTCATACGTCAACCCCTTCATCCCAGGAATCAACCTAGTGAACCTTCTCTGCACTGCCTCCAATGCAAGTATATCCTAAGAACATAAGAACATAAGAAATAGGAGCAGGAATAGGCCACTTGGCCCCTCGAGCCTGCTCCGCCATTCAATAAGATCATGGCTCATCTTGAGCTCAAAACCACTTCCCTGCCCGCTCCACATAACCCTTCACTCCCTTATCTTGCAAATATCTGTCTATCTCCACCTTAAATGTATTTAATGACTCAGCCTCCACAGCTCTCTCGGGCAGAGAATTCCACAGATTTACGACCCTCTGAGAGAAGAAATTCCTCCTCATCTCAGTTCTAAAAGGGCGACCCTTTATTCTAAAACTATGCCCCCGAGTTCTAGATTTCCCCACGAGGGGAAACATCCTCTCTGCATCTACCTTGTCGAGCCCCCTCAGTATCTTATATGTTTCAATAAGATCACCTCTCATTCTTCTAAATTCCAATGAGTATAGGCCCAGCCTGCTCAACCTTTCCTCATAAGTCAAACCCCTCATCTCTGGAATTAACCTAGTGAACCTTCTCTGAACTGCCTCCAATGCAAGTATAGCCTTCCTTAAATAAGGAGACCAAAACTGTACGCAGTACTCGAGGTGTGGTCTCACCAATACCCTGTACAGTTGTAGCAGGACTTCGCTGCTTTTATAATCCAACCCTTTGAAATAAAGGCCAACATTCCATTTGCCTTTTTGATTACTTGCTGTACCTGCATGCTAACTTTTTGTGTTTCATGCACAGGGACCCCCAGGTCCCTCTGAACTGTAGTATTTTGTAATCTCTCTCCATTTAAATAATAATTTGCTTTTTTATTTTTCCTGCCAAAGTGGATAACCTCGCACTTTCCCACATTATACTCCATCTGCCAAATGTTTGCCCACTCACTTAGCCTGTCGATATCCCTTTGCAGGTTCTTTGAGTCCTCTGCACAACTTGCTTTCCCACCTATCTTTGTATCACCCACAAACTTGGCTACATTACACTCGGTCCCTTCATCCAAGTCATTAATATAGATTGTAAATAGTTGAGGTCCGAGCACCGATCCCTGTGGCACCCCACTAGTTACCTTTTGCCAACCGGAAAATGACCCATTTATCCCGACTCTCTGCTTTCTGTTAGTTAGCCAATTCTCTATCCATGCTAATATATTACCCCCAATTCCGTTAGCTCTTATCTTATGCAGTAACCTTTTATGTGGCACCTTATCGAATGCCTTCTGGAAATCCAAATACACCACATCTACTGGCTCACCTTTGTCCACCCTGCTCATTACCTCCTCAAAGAACTCCAGCAAATTTGTTAAACATGATTTCCCTTTCATAAAACCATGCTGACTCTGCCTGACTGCATTATGATTTTCCATATGCCCTGCTACTGCTTCCTTAATGAAGGACTCCAGCATTTTCCCAATGATAGATGTTAGGCTAACTGGTCTATAGTTTCCTGCTTTCTGTCTCCCTCCTTTCTTAAAC
>CM059430.1:24422344-24542200 GCA_030390025.1 Squalus acanthias | reverse complement strand
CCCAGTGAGAGTCAGTTTCTATGGAACTCGTACCCCAGTGACAGTCAGTGTCTGTAGAACCCGTACCCCAGTGAGAGTCAGTGTCTGTTGAACCTGTACCCCAGTGAGAGTCAGTGTCTGTGGAACCCGTACGCCAGTGAGAGTCAGTCTCTGTAAAACCCGTACCCCAGTGAGAGGCAGTATCTGTGGAACTCGTACCCCAGTGAGAGTCAGTGTCTGTGGAACCTGTACCCCAGTGACAGTCAGTGTCTGAGGAACCTGTACCCCAGTGAGAGTCAGTGTGTGTGGAACCTTTACCCCAGTGAGAGTCAGTGTCTGTACAACCCGTACCCCAGTGACAGTCTGTGTCTGTGTAACCCGTACCCCAGTGAGAGTCAGTGTCTGTGGAACCCGTACCCCAGTGAGATTCAGTGTCTGTGTAACCCGTACCCCAGTGAGAGTCAGTGTCTATACAACCCGTACCCCAGAGAGAGTCAGTGTCTATGGAACTCATACCCCAGTGAGAGTCAGTGTCTGTGGAACCCGTACCCCAGTGAGAGTCAGTGTCTGTGGAACCCGTACCCCAGTGAGAGTCAGTGTCTGTGCAACCCGTACCCCAGTTAGAGTTAGTGTTTGTGGAACCCGTACCCCAGTAAGAATCTCTGTCTGTGCAACCCGTGCTCCAGTGAGAGCCAGTGTGTGTGGAACCCGTGCCCCAGTGAGAGTCGGTGTCTGTGGAACCCGTACCCCAGTGAGAGTCAGTATCTGTGGAACCCGTACCCCAGTGAGAGTAAGTGCCTGTGGAACACGTACCCCAGTGAGAGTCAGTGCCTGTGGATCCTGTACCCAAGTGAGAGTCAGTGGCTTTGGAACCTGTACCCCAGTGAGAGTCAGTGTCTGTGGAACCTGTACCCCAGTGAGAGTCAGTGTGTTTGGAACCCGTACCCCAGTGAGAGTCAGTGTCTGTGGAACCCGTACCCCAGTGAGAGTCAGTGTCTGTGGAACCCGTACGCCAGTGAGAGTCAGTGTCTGTGGAACCTGTACCCCAGTGAGAGTCAGTATCTGTGGAACTCGTACCCCAGTGAGAGTCAGCGTCTGTGCAACCCGTACCCCAGTGACAGTCAGTGTCTGAGGAACCTGTACCCCAGTGAGAGTCAGTGTGTGTGGAACCTTAACCCATGTGAGATTCAGTGTCTGTACAACCCGTACCCCAGTGACAGTCTGTGTCTGTGTAACCCGTACCCCAGTGAGAGTCAGTGTCTGTGGAACCCGTACCCCAGTGAGATTCAGTGTCTGTGTAACCCGTACCCAAGTGAGAGTCAGTGACTGTGGAACCCGTACCCCAGTGAGAGTCAGTGTGTGTGCAACCCGCACCCCAGTGAGAGTCAGTGTCTGTGTAACCTGTACCCAGTGAGAGTCAGTGTCTGTGGAACCCATACCCCAGTGAGAGTCAGTGTCTATGGAACTCATACCCCAGTGAGAGTCAGTGTCTGTGGAACCCGTACCCCAGTGAGAGTCAGTGTCTGTGGAACCCGTACCCCAGTGAGAGTCAGTGTCTGTGCAACCCGTACCCCAGTGAGAGTCACTATCTGTGGAACCCGTACCCCAGTGAGAGTAAGTGCCTGTGGAACACGTACCCCAGTGAGAGTCAGTGCCTGTGGAGCCTGTACCCAAGTGAGAGTCAGTGGCTTTGGAACCGGTACCCCAGTGAGAGTCAGTGTCTGTGGAACCTGTACCCCAGTGAGAGTCAGTGTGTTTGGAACCCGTACCCCAGTGAGAGTCAGTGTCTGTGGAACCCGTACCACAGTGAGAGTCAGTGTCTGTGGAACCCGTACGCCAGTGAGAGTCAGTGTCTGTGGAACCTGTACCCCAGTGAGAGTCAGTGTCTGTGGAACTAGTAAGCCAGTGAGAGTCAGTCTCTGTACAACCCGTACCCCAGTGAGAGGCAGTATCTGTGGAACTCGTACCCCAGTGAGAGTCAGTGCCTGTGCAACCCGTACCCCAGTGACAGTCAGTGTCTGAGGAACCTGTACCCCAGTGAGAGTCAGTGTGTGTGGAACCTTTACCCCAGTGAGATTCAGTGTCTGGACAACCCGTACCCCAGTGACAGTCTGTGTCTGTGTAACCCGTACCCCAGTGAGAGTCAGTGTCTGTGGAACCCGTACCCCAGTGAGATTCAGTGTCTGTGTAACCCGTACCCCAGTGAGAGTCAGTGACTGTGGAACCCGTACCCCAGTGAGAGTCAGTGTGTGTGCAACCCGCACCCCAGTGAGAGTCAGTGTCTGTGTAACCTGTACCCAGTGAGAGTCAGTGTCTGTGGAACCCATACCCCAGTGAGAGTCAGTGTCTGTGCAACCCGTACCCCAGTGATAGTTAGTGTTTGTGGAACCCGTACCCCAGTAAGAATCTCTGTCTGTGCAACCCGTACCCCAGTGAGAGCCAGTGTGTGTGGAACCCGTACCCCAGTGAGAGTCAGTGTCTGTGGAACCCGTACCCCAGTGAGAGTCAGTATCTGTGGAACCCGTACCCCAGTGAGAGTAAGTGCCTGTGGAACACGTACCCCAGTGAGAGTCAGTGCCTGTGGAGCCTGTACCCAAGTGAGAGTCAGTGTCTTTGGAACCTGTACCCCAGTGAGAGTCAGTGTCTGTGGAACCTGTACCCCAGTGAGAGTCAGTGTGTTTGGAACCCGTACCCCAGTGAGAGTCAGTGTCTGTGGAACCTGTACCCCAGTGAGAGTCAGTGTCTGTGGAACCCGTACGCCAGTGAGAGTCAGTGTCTGTTGAACCTGTACCCCAGTGAGAGTCAGTGTCTGTGGAACCCGTACGCCAGTGAGAGTCAGTGTCTGTACAACCCGTACCCCAGTGAGAGTCAGTGTCTGTGGAACCCGTACGCCAGTGAGAGTCAGTGTCTGTACAACCCGTACCCCAGTGAGAGTCAGTGTCTGTTGAACCTGTACCCCAGTGAGAGTCAGTTTCTATGGAACTCGTACCCCAGTGACAGTCAGTGTCTGTAGAACCCGTACCCCAGTGAGAGTCAGTGTCTGTTGAACCTGTACCCCAGTGAGAGTCAGTGTCTGTGGAACCCGTACGCCAGTGAGAGTCAGTCTCTGTAAAACCCGTACCCCAGTGAGAGGCAGTATCTGTGGAACTCGTACCCCAGTGAGAGTCAGTGTCTGTGGAACCTGTACCCCAGTGACAGTCAGTGTCTGAGGAACCTGTACCCCAGTGAGAGTCAGTGTGTGTGGAACCTTTACCCCAGTGAGAGTCAGTGTCTGTACAACCCGTACCCCAGTGACAGTCTGTGTCTGTGTAACCCGTACCCCAGTGAGAGTCAGTGTCTGTGGAACCCGTACCCCAGTGAGATTCAGTGTCTGTGTAACCCGTACCCCAGTGAGAGTCAGTGTCTATACAACCCGTACCCCAGAGAGAGTCAGTGTCTATGGAACTCATACCCCAGTGAGAGTCAGTGTCTGTGGAACCCGTACCCCAGTGAGAGTCAGTGTCTGTGGAACCCGTACCCCAGTGAGAGTCAGTGTCTGTGCAACCCGTACCCCAGTTAGAGTTAGTGTTTGTGGAACCCGTACCCCAGTAAGAATCTCTGTCTGTGCAACCCGTGCTCCAGTGAGAGCCAGTGTGTGTGGAACCCGTGCCCCAGTGAGAGTCGGTGTCTGTGGAACCCGTACCCCAGTGAGAGTCAGTATCTGTGGAACCCGTACCCCAGTGAGAGTAAGTGCCTGTGGAACACGTACCCCAGTGAGAGTCAGTGCCTGTGGATCCTGTACCCAAGTGAGAGTCAGTGGCTTTGGAACCTGTACCCCAGTGAGAGTCAGTGTCTGTGGAACCTGTACCCCAGTGAGAGTCAGTGTGTTTGGAACCCGTACCCCAGTGAGAGTCAGTGTCTGTGGAACCCGTACCCCAGTGAGAGTCAGTGTCTGTGGAACCCGTACGCCAGTGAGAGTCAGTGTCTGTGGAACCTGTACCCCAGTGAGAGTCAGTATCTGTGGAACTCGTACCCCAGTGAGAGTCAGCGTCTGTGCAACCCGTACCCCAGTGACAGTCAGTGTCTGAGGAACCTGTACCCCAGTGAGAGTCAGTGTGTGTGGAACCTTAACCCATGTGAGATTCAGTGTCTGTACAACCCGTACCCCAGTGACAGTCTGTGTCTGTGTAACCCGTACCCCAGTGAGAGTCAGTGTCTGTGGAACCCGTACCCCAGTGAGATTCAGTGTCTGTGTAACCCGTACCCAAGTGAGAGTCAGTGACTGTGGAACCCGTACCCCAGTGAGAGTCAGTGTGTGTGCAACCCGCACCCCAGTGAGAGTCAGTGTCTGTGTAACCTGTACCCAGTGAGAGTCAGTGTCTGTGGAACCCATACCCCAGTGAGAGTCAGTGTCTGTGCAACCCGTACCCCAGTGAGAGTTAGTGTTTGTGGAACCCGTACCCCAGTAAGAATCTCTGTCTGTGCAACCCGTACCCCAGTGAGAGCCAGTGTGTGTGGAACCCGTACCCCAGTGAGAGTCAGTGTCTGTGGAACCCGTACCCCAGTGAGATTCAGTATCTGTGGAACCCGTACCCCAGTGAGAGTAAGTGCCTGTGGAACACGTACCCCAGTGAGAGTCAGTGTCTGTGGAACCTGTACCCCAGTGAGAGTCAGTGTGTTTGGAACCCGTACCCCAGTGAGAGTCAGTGTCTGTGGAACCTGTACCCCAGTGAGAGTCAGTGTCTGTGGAACCCGTACGCCAGTGAGAGTCAGTGTCTGTTGAACCTGTACCCCAGTGAGAGTCAGTGTCTGTGGAACCCGTACGCCAGTGAGAGTCAGTGTCTGTACAACCCGTACCCCAGTGAGAGTCAGTGTCTGTTGAACCTGTACCCCAGTGAGAGTCAGTGTCTATGGAAGTCGTACCCCAGTGACAGTCAGTGTCTGTAGAACCCGTACCCCAGTGAGAGTCAGTGTCTGTGGAACCTGTACCCCAGTGAGAGTCAGTGTCTGTGGAACCTGTACGCCAGTGAGAGTCAGTGTCTGTGGAACCTGTACCCCAGTGAGAGTCAGTGTCTGTGGAACTAGTACGCCAGTGAGAGTCAGTCTCTGTAAAACCCGTACCCCAGTGAGAGGCAGTATCTGTGGAACTCGTACCCCAGTGAGAGTCAGTGTCTGTGGAACCCGTACCCCAGTGACATTCAGTATCTGAGGAACCTGTACCCCAGTGAGAGTCAGTGTGTGTGGAACCTTCACCCCAGTGAGAGTCAGTGTCTTTACAACCCGTACCCCAGTGACAGTCTGTGTCTGTGTAACCCGTACCCCAGTGAGAGTCAGTGTCTGTGGAACCCATACCCCAGTGAGATTCTGTGTCTGTGTAACCTGTACCCAGTGAGAGTCAGTGTCTGTGGAACCCATACCCCAGTGAGAGTCAGTGTCTGTGTAACCCGTACCCCAGTGAGAGTCAGTGTGTGTGGAACCCGTACCCGAGTAAGAGTCTCTGTCTGTGCAACCCGTACCCCAGTGAGAGCCAGTGTGTGTGGAACCCATACCCCAATCAGAGTCAGTGTCTGTGGAACCCGTACCCCAGTGAGAGTCAGTGTGTGTGCAACCCGTACCCCAGTGAGAGTCAGTGTCAGTGCAACCCGTACCCCAGTGAGAGTCAGTATCTGTGGAACCCGTACCCCAGTGAGAGTAAGTGCCTGTGGAACACGTACCCCAGTGAGAGTCAGTGCCTGTGGAGCCTGTACCCAAGTGAGAGTCAGTGTCTTTGGAACCTGTACCCCAGTGAGAGTCAGTGTCTGTGGAACTTGTACCCCAGTGAGAGTCAGTGTGTTTGGAACCCGTACCCCAGTGAGAGTCAGTGTCTGTGGAACCTGTTCCCCAGTGAGAGTCAGTGTCTGTGGAACCCGTACGCCAGTGAGAGTCAGTGTCTGTTGAACCTGTACCCCAGTGAGAGTCAGTGTCTGTGGAACCCGTACGCCAGTGAGAGTCAGTGTCTGTACAACCCGTACCCCAGTGAGAGTCAGTGTCTGTTGAACCTGTACCCCAGTGAGAGTCAGTGTCTATGGAATTCGTACCCCAGTGACAGTCAGTGTCTGTAGAACCCGTACCCCAGTGAGAGTCAGTGTCTGTGGAACCTGTACCCCAGTGAGAGTCAGTGTCTGTGGAACCTGTACGCCAGTGAGAGTCAGTGTCTGTGGAACCTGTACCCCAGTGAGAGTCAGTGTCTGTGGAACTAGTACGCCAGTGAGAGTCAGTCTCTGTAAAACCCATACCCCAGTGAGAGGCAGTATCTGTGGAACTCGTACCCCAGTGAGAGTCAGTGTCTGTGGAACCCGTACCCCAGTGACAGTCAGTGTCTGAGGAACCTGTACCCCAGTGAGAGTCAGTGTGTGTGGAACCTTTACCCCAGTGAGAGTCAGTGTCTGTACAACCCGTACCACAGTGACAGTCTGTGTCTGTGTAACCCGTACCCCAGTGAGAGTCAGTGTCTGTGGAACCCGTACCCCAGTGAGATTCAGTGTCTGTGTAACCCGTACCCCAGTGAGAGTCAGTGTCTGTGGAACCCGTACCCCAGTGAGAGTCAGTTTCTGTGTAACCCGCACCCCAGAGTGAGTCAGTGTCTGTGTAACCTGTACCCAGTGAGAGTCAGTGTCTGTGGAACCCATACCCCAGTGAGAGTCAGTGTCTGTGTAACCCGTACCCCAGTGAGAGTCAGTGTGTGTGGAACCCGTACCCGAGTAAGAGTCTTTGTCTGTGCAACCCGTACCCCAGTGAGAGCCAGTGTGTGTGGAACCCGTACCCCAATGAGAGTCAGTGTCTGTGGAACCCGTACCCCAGTGAGAGTCAGTGTGTGTGCAACCCGTACCCCAGTGAGAGTCAGTGTCAGTGCAACCCGTACCCCAGTGAGAGTCAGTGTCTGTGGAACCTGTACCCCAGTGAGAGTCAGTGTGTTTGGAACCCGTACCCCAGTGAGAGTCAGTGTCTGTGGAACCTGTACCCCAGTGAGAGTCAGTGTCTGTGGAACCCGTACGCCAGTGAGAGTCAGTGTCTGTTGAACCTGTACCCCAGTGAGAGTCAGTGTCTGTGGAACCCGTACGCCAGTGAGAGTCAGTGTCTGTGGAACCTGTACCCCAGTGAGAGTCAGTGTCTGTGGAACTAGTATGCCAGTGAGAGTCAGTCTCTGTACAACCCGTACCCCAGTGAGAGGCAGTATCTGTGGAACTCGTACCCCAGTGAGAGTCAGTGTCTGTGGAACCCGTACCCTAGTGACAGTCAGTGTCTGAGGAACCTGTACCCCAGTGAGAGTCAGTGTGTGTGGAACCTTTACCCCAGTGAGAGTCAGTGTCTGTACAACCCGTACCCCAGTGACAGTCTGTGTCTGTGTAACCCGTACCCCAGTGAGAGTCAGTGTCTGTGGAACCCGTACCCCAGTGAGATTCAGTGTCTGTGTAACCCGTACCCCAGTGAGAGTCAGTGTCTGTGGAACCCGTACCCCAGTGAGAGTCAGTTTCTGTGTAACCCGCACCCCAGTGAGAGTCAGTGTCTGTGTAACCTGTACCCAGTGAGAGTCAGTGTCTGTGGAACCCATACCCCAGTGAGAGTCAGTGTCTGTGTAACCCGTACCCCAGTGAGAGTCAGTGTGTGTGGAACCCGTACCCGAGTAAGAGGCTCTGTCTGTGCAACCCGTACCCCAGTGAGAGCCAGTGTGTGTGGAACCCGTACCACAGTGAGTGTCAGTGTGTGTGGAACCCATACCCCAGTGAGAGTCAGTGTCTGTGGAACCCGTACCCCAGTGAGAGGCAGTCTGTGTGGAACTGTACCCCAGTGAGAGTCAGTGCCTGTGGAACCCGTACCCCAGTGAGAGTCAGTGTCTGTCGAACCCGTACCCCAGTGAGAGTCAGTGCCTGTGGAACCCGTACCCCAGTGAGAGTCAGTGTCTCTGGAACCCTTACCCCAGTGAGAGTCAGTGCCTGTGGAACCCGTACCCCAGTGAGAGTCAGAGTATGTCGAACCCGTACCCGAGTGAGAGTCAGTGCCTGTGGAACCCGTACCCCAGTGAGAGTCGGTGCCTGTGGAACCCGTACCCCAGTGAGAGTCAATGTCTCTGGAACCCTTACCCCAGTGAGAGTCAGTGTCTGTGGAAACCGTACCCCAGTGAGAGTCAGTGTATGTCGAACCCGTACCCGAGTGAGAGTCAGTGCCTGTGGAACCCGTACCCAAGTGAGAGTCAGTGCCTGTGGAACCCGTACCCCAGTGAGTGTCAGTGCCTGTGGAACCCGTACCCCAGTGAGAGTCAGTGTCTGTGGAACCCGTACCCCAGTGAGAGTCAGTGTCTGTGGAACCTGTGGTAACACTTTTCAGCTTCCTGTATGACATCACTTCCTGTAATCAGTCCAGGATAAATACTGGACTGATCAGTTAGCTCTGGAAGAGGCATAGGGTAAGACCTCTTTTGTATGCAGCACCGTTTTAAGTTGATTAAAGCTTACATTAAGTTTACCACGCGTAAGGCTCATTCTTACGACAATTTAATCAACTTTGGAAAAACTTCGCACTCAAACTTTTTGGACGAACTCGGAGCTAAGGATCCAGGGAATCACCCATCATGGAAAACATCCTTAAACCATCGCGTCTTGACTTGGACCCAAACAGCCCAGCAGCCGGTAAGGTGTGGAAACACTGGTATCGCACGTTTGAGAATTTTCTTGAGTATTGCAAAGCTGATGATAACTCAAAGTTGCGGATACTCATCAACTGTGTCACCCCGAATGTATTTCAGTATGTGGAAGACTGGGACAGTTATGAGGAGGCAATTCAGACGCTTAAGAGACTATATACTAAGACACCGAATGAGGTCTATGCTAGACATCTACTAGCTACAGCCCAACAAGGGCCGGAGGAATCCATTGATAAATTCCTCCAAGAGCTTCGCAGACTTAGTATGGACTGTAACTTTCGGGCAGCCTCAGCTGAGCTATACCGCGAAGAAATGATCCGTGATGCGTTCATCTGCGGGCTTGCCTCCCCATTTATACGCCAGCGTCTACTGGAAAGTAAGACACTTGAGCTGCAGAGAGCTTATGACCTGGCTTGCTCTCTAGATCTGGCAAAAAGGAATGCAGACCTTTTTACAGTGCCCAGACCTCGGTCTGCTGCCTTAACTACAGTCAGGCAATTTAAGAGGCCACAGGTGAACTCTATTAGGGAGGACTTTATCCCTGACGATCGATCTGATGACTTCACGGATGAAGAGGATGATGACCCCACTGTGGCAGCCTCTTGGCAATCTAAGAAATGCTTTTTTTGTGGTGATGAGTTTCACCCTCGGAGATTCTGCCCTGCTCGCAATGCGTTTTGCAGTCATTGCAACAAAAAGGGTCATTTTGTAAAGGTTTGCCTATCAAGAGCCTCTACGAGGGCTTATCAAGCTAAGTCCTACCGAACTGCCCCAGTAAGGGCCTATCAGGATGTTCCAACTAAAAACTATCGTGCTTCCTCTCGGGTTTTTTCTCGAAGAAACACACCTAGAATTTCAGCCACTCTTTGTGCAACGACACCAATTACAGCTGCTTGTCCTCAGAATCTATTCCATGCAGCTACAAAAGCATCAATTAATGGACATACTTTAGATGCCTTAATTGACTCAGGTAGCACTGATAGTTTCATTAGGGAACAGACTGTTGCACAGTTAAAGCTACATGTTTTTCCATCGGACCAGGCAGTTGCGATGGCTCAGTCATCACTTAATACCAGAATTTCTGGCTTCTGTGTAGTTGAAATAATGCTTAAAGGTCACAGGTATCCCTCCACCCGGCTTTCGGTGCTCAAGGACTTATGTAGTGATCTTATCTTAGGGCTGGATTTTCAAAAGCAGCATAAGAAGCTTACCATTGAGTTCGGCGGATCCAAACCTGAACTCACTATTTCTAATATACGACCTCGATTACCGTTCTGTGCCTTGTCAGCAGCTTCACTGGATGAACCCTCACTGTTTGCCAGTATCCCTCCTCGATGCAAACCGATTATAACAAAGTCACGCCGTTTCAGTCAGGAAGACCAGTCTTTTATTGCGGCTGAGATTTCTCGGCTTTTAGCAGAGGATATCATCGAGCCTTGTTCGTCGCCATGGCGCGCCCAGGTCGTTATTGTTAAGAACCCTCTACAACCTCACAAGAAACGGCTGTGCATTGACTATTCACAGACCATCAATCAGTATACGGACTTGGACGCATACCCATTGCCGCGCATCGATGATATGGTTAATAAATTGGCTGAGTACACGGTGTTCTCGACTTATGATCTGAAAAGCGCCTATCATCAGGTACCCTTGAAGGTCTCAGACAAGCAGTATACAGCCTTTGAAGCCAATGGGCGGCTGTATCAATTTCGTCGCCTCCCCTTTGGGGTCACTAATGGAGTGGCTGTCTTCCAGCGAGCAATGGATGACCTGGTCAAACAGGAAGACTTGAAGGATACGTTTCCTTATCTGGACAATATTACTGTCGCAGGTCGCAATCAGCAGGAACATGACGCCAATCTCCAACGATTTTGGGATGCACTCCAGCACCGTAATTTGACATTGAATGCGGCTAAATCCATTGAGTCACAACCAACTATCAACATCCTTGGCTATTGTGTGGGCAATGGCATCATTAAACCTGACCCTGAAAGGCTTCGCCCACTCCAAGAACTCCCGCCACCTAAGAATCCGGCCTCCTTGCGCCGGGCCCTCGGCCTGTTTGCATACTATGCGAAATGGATTCCTAACTTCTCGGACCGAATCCAACCTCTACTGAAGGCCAGCACATTCCCACTAGACACAACGGCTGTTGCAGCCTTTAACCTCCTGAAAAAGCAGTTGGAGAAAGCGGCTCTTCACTCCATCGATGAGAGTCTTCCTTTCGTGGTTGAGTGTGATGCCTCGGAGGTGGCGATCTCAGCCACTCTGAATCAGGAAGGTCGTCCGGTGGCATTTTTGTCCAGGACTTTTCAAGGGGCTGAGCTACATTATCCTCCAGTCGAGAAAGAAGCTACAGCCATCATAGAGGCAGTACGGAAGTGGAGTCATCTCCTGGCTCGCCAGCACTTTACCTTAATCACGGACCAGCGATCGGTCGCCTTCATGCTCGATAATCGAAAACGGACCAAAATTAAAAATAATAAAATCCAGCTTTGGCGGCTGGAATTGGCCTCTTTTGGTTACACCATCCACTATCGACCTGGCAAGGAGAATGTGGCTCCGGATACCCTCACACGAGCATTCTGCTCCGCCATGGCACCCTCTACGCTCGTAGACATCCATGATGGGTTGTGTCATCCAGGCGTTACTCGCATGCTGCACTTCGTGCGGTCCCGAAATCTCCCATTCTCTACCGGGGATGTAAAGAAGATGTGCTCGGACTGCAGAGTCTGTGCGGAATTGAAACCTCGGTTTTTCCGCCCCTCGGGTGGTATACTCATACATGCGACCCAGCCAATGCAAAGGCTTAGCATCGATTTTAAGGGGCCGTTGCCCTCTTCGACTCGCAACACTTATCTATTAACAATGGTTGATGAGTATTCTCGTTTTCCGTTTGCCTTTCCCTGCCCCAATATGCTGACAACCACGGTTATCAGCTGCCTTGAACAGGTATTTGCTTTCTGTGGCATGGCATCCTATGTTCATTCAGATCGGGGCCCTTCTTTTATGTCAAGAGAACTCAAGGCCTATCTCTCGGAACGGGGTATTGCTGCCAGCAAAACGACGCCTTATCATCCGGTTGGGAATGGGCAAGTCGAGCGTTTTAACGCTATCATCTGGAATGCGGTACGTCTGGCTTTGAGATCTCGGGGCCTACCCAACCAGCATTGGGAAGCAGTACTTCCAGACGCATTACACTCCACACGGTCCCTCCTTTCGACCGCCACAAATACGACGCCTCATGAACGGTTCTTCCGATTTCAGCGTCGCTCATCCTATGGGACATCTCTCCCGTCGTGGCTGACTGCACCGGGACCAGTGCTACTCCGAAGATATGTCCGGGCGTCTAAGAATGACCCCCTGGTAGATGAGGTTGAGCTCACTGACGTCAACCCTACCTACGCCTATATTCGGTATCCTGACGGTCGGGAATCTACCGTGTCATTGCGGGATCTGGCTCCCTGCCCGCCGAAACATAGAGGGACACCAGGGGATGATATTGTACCAGGCACATCTCTGGGCTTGCCAGGTGCCTCTCATCATGATCGGGATCTGACGCCGGCTGGTACCTCACTCCAGCGTGCCGACCTGGGGCAGACTGACTATGAGCCCGTCGGGGCTCGCACGCGCAGCCACGATCAACCCTGTACCGTACGCTCAGAAACGGATCTGCCACAGCCCTGCCCGACACCCATTCGGGTACCAGTACACAGTCAGGATCGTTCTGACCCCTCACAGAGCGGGCTGGAGCACTCGGACTCTGGTCCATGGCCCGCAGCGGGTAAACGGGCTAGGGGCCCTCTACCGCTACGAGAACCCAAACGGGTGCGGCTCTCCCTCATCCAACGGCTACGAAATGGAGGGAGCATTCCGGCCTCCTAATCTTTTGGGGGGGGAGAATGTGGTAACACTTTTCAGCTTCCTGTATGACATCACTTCCTGTAATCAGTCCAGGATAAATACTGGACTGATCAGTTAGCTCTGGAAGAGGCATAGGGTAAGACCTCTTTTGTATGCAGCACCGTTTTAAGTTGATTAAAGCTTACATTAAGTTTACCACGCGTAAGGCTCATTCTTACGACAGAACCCGTACGCCAGTGAGAGTCAGTGTCTGTGGAACCTGTACCCCAGTGAGAGTCAGTGTCTGTGGAACTAGTATGCCAGTGAGAGTCAGTCTCTGTACAACCCGTACCCCAGTGAGAGGCAGTATCTGTGGAACTCGTACCCCAGTGAGAGTCAGTGTCTGTGGAACCCATACCCCAGTGACAGTCAGTGTCTGAGGAACCTGTACCCCAGTGAGAGTCAGTGTGTGTGGAACCTTTACCCCAGTGAGAGTCAGTGTCTGTACAACCCGTACCCCAGTGACAGTCTGTGTCTGTGTAACCCGTGCCCCAGTGAGAGTCAGTGTCTGTGGAACCCGTACCCCAGTGAGATTCAGTGTCTGTGTAACCCGTACCCCAGTGAGAGTCAGTGTCTGTGGAACCCGTACCCCAGTGAGAATCAGTTTCTGTGTAACCCGACCCCAGTGAGAGTCAGTGTCTGTGTAACCTGTACCCAGTGAGAGTCAGTGTCTGTGGAACCCATACCCCAGTGAGAGTCAGTGTCTGTGTAACCCGTACCCCAGTGAGAGTCAGTGTGTGTGGAACCCGTACCCGAGTAAGAGGCTCTGTCTGTGCAACCCGTACCCCAGTGAGAGCCAGTGTGTGTGGAACCCGTACCACAGTGAGTGTCAGTGTCTGTGGAACCCATACCCCAGTGAGAGTCAGTGTCTGTGGAACCCGTACCCCAGTGAGAGGCAGTCTGTGTGGAACTGTACCCCAGTGAGAGTCAGTGCCTGTGGAACCCGTACCCCAGTGAGAGTCAGTGTCTGTCGAACCCGTACCCCAGTGAGAGTCAGTGCCTGTGGAACCCGTACCCCAGTGAGAGTCAGTGTCTCTGGAACCCTTACCCCAGTGAGAGTCAGTGCCTGTGGAACCCGTACCCCAGTGAGAGTCAGTGTATGTCGAACCCGTACCCGAGTGAGAGTCAGTGCCTGTGGAACCCGTACCCCAGTGAGAGTCGGTGCCTGTGGAACCCGTACCCCAGTGAGAGTCAATGTCTCTGGAACCCTTACCCCAGTGAGAGTCAGTGTCTGTGGAAACCGTACCCCAGTGAGAGTCAGTGTATGTCGAACCCGTACCCGAGTGAGAGTCAGTGCCTGTGGAACCCGTACCCCAGTGAGTGTCAGTGCCTGTGGAACCCGTACCCCAGTGAGAGTCAGTGTCTGTGGAACCCGTACCCCAGTGAGAGTTAGTGTGTGTGGAACCCGTACCCTGGTGAGAGTCAGTGTCTGTACAACCCGTACCCCAGTGAGAGTCAGTGTCTGTGTAATCCGTACCTTGGTGACAGTCAGTGTCTGTGTAACCCGTACCCCAGTGAGAGTTAGTGTGTGCGGAAACTGTACCCCAGTGAGAGTCAGTGTCTGTGTAACCCGTACCCCAGTGAGAGTCAGTGTGCGTGGAACCTGTACCCCAGTGAGAGTCAGTGTCTTTGGAACCTGTACCCCAGTGAGAGTCAGTGTCTGTGGAACCTGTACCCCAGTGAGAGTCAGTGTCTTTGGAACCCGTACCCCAGTGAGAGTCAGTGTCTGTGGAACCTGTACCCCAGTGAGAGTCAGTGTCTGTGGAACCCGTACGCCAGTGAGAGTCAGTGTCTGTGGAACCTGTACCCCAGTGAGAGTCAGTGTCTGTGGAACCCGTACGCCAGTGAGAGTCAGTGTCTGTGGAACCTGTACCCCAGTGAGAGTCAGAGTCTGTGGAACTAGTACGCCAGTGAGAGTCTGTCTCTGTACAACCCGTACCCCAGTGAGAGTCAGTGTCTGTGGAACTCGTACCCCAGTGAGAGTCAGTGTCTGTGGAACCCGTACCCCAGTGACAGTCAGTGTCTGTGGAACCCATACCCCAGTGAGAGTCAGTGTGTGTGGAACCTGTACCCCAGTGAGAGTCAGTGTCTGTACAACCCGTACCCCAGTGACAGTCTGTGTCTGTGTAACCCGTACCCCAGTGAGAGTCAGTGTCTGTGGAACCCGTACCCCATTGAGAGTCAGTGTCTGTGTAACCCGCACCCCAGTGAGAGTCAGTGTCTGTGTGCCCTGTACCCCAGTGAGAGTCAGTGTCTGTGGAACCCATACCCCAGTGAGAGTCAGTGTCTGTGGAACCCGTACCCCAGTGAGAGTCAGTGTCTGTGTAACCCGTACCCCATTGAGAGTCAGTGCCTGTGGAACCCGTACCCCAGTGAGTGTCAGTGCCTGTGGAACCCGTACCCCAGTGAGAGTCAGTGCCTGTGGAACCCGTACCCCAGTGAGAGTCAGTGCCTGTGGAACCCGTACCCCAGTGAGAGTCAGTGTCCGTGTAACCCGTACCCCAGTGAGAGTCAGTGCCTGTGGAACCCGTACCCCAGTGAGAGTCAGTGTCCGTGTAACCCGGACCCCAGTGAGAGTCAGTGCCTGTGGAACCCGTACCCCAGTGAGAGTCAGTGCCTGTGGAACCCGTACCCCAGTGAGAGTCAGTGTCTGTGGAACCCGTACCCCAGTGGCAGTCAGTGTGTGTGGAACCCGTACCCCAGTGAGAGTCAGTGTCTGTGGAACCCATACCCCAGTGGCAGTCAGTGTGTGTGGAACCTGTACCCCAGTGAGAGTCAGCACCTCAGGGGAGACGGGGAGAGAATTGTGGGGACAGAAGAGAAAGAAAAATAACTTGTTTTGCTATAAAACCTTTCACGACCTCAGGACATCCCAAAGGGCTTCACGGGTAATTAAGTATGTTTGAGATGTAGTCAGTGTAATGTAGGGATGAAGTGAGGAATTCTCTCCAGTGGAAGTGGGTACAGCTGGTGCAAAGTTCGCAAGAAAACCTTGTGGTAGATCTTGACTTGTGCGAGTGTGGAAAGGGTGTGAGCGAATCGGCAGTTCCTGTTACTTCACTCCCCATTTTTGAATTCAATGGAAATGAAATGGGGGAGAGGTGTGAAACGTGCTGCCGACTCGCTCTCACCCACTTTACAAAGCACTAAGGCAACATCTACCCCTTCTGGGCGAGACGCACTCTTGAGCTGTGATATGAGCAGGGAGTTGATGCCAGAGTTAGACAGATTTTCGCAGATTACCGGCAGAAGGAAATTAGAATAATGGGATTCAGTACAGAAAAGTGCAAGAGCATCATCTGCAGATTCAATGACGCACAGACTACACTGATGTATGAGGAGTGAAATCTCTCCTTTCCCTTCCGCAGATTTACACACATCGTGTCGAAGACACTGAGAGAGCCAGAGAGCGAGAGAGGGAGAGCGCGAGAGACCGAGAGAGTGAGAGTGCGAGAGTGGGAGCGAGCGAGACCGAGGGAGAGAGCTGCTCAGCTGATGGTTGCTGAGACTGTGAACATTTGATCTCTTCAGCGACCATGAGACTCTCCTGCCTCTTCTCCTTCATTCTGCTGTTCGGAATTCTGGGTCTACTCTTTCTTGTCCATGTGCAGGACCTGATGGAGATCATACACCAGCAGACACCAGGTCAGTCTTTAAACATCACCCTCCCCCTCCTCAGCGCAGATTCACCAGAATGATACCGGGGTTTAAAGAGTTAAATTATGAGGACAGGTTGCACAGACTTGTATTCCCTTGAGTCTAGAAGATTGAAAGTGAACTAATTGAGGTGTTTAAAATGATAAAGGGAATTGATAGGGTGGATAGAGAGAAACTATTTCCTCTGGTGGGGGGTGGGGGGAGTCCAGAACAAGGGGAAACAATCTTAAAATTAGAGCCAGGCCGTTCAGGAGTGAAATTAGGAAGCAGTTTTTCACACAAAGAGTAATGGAAATCTGGAACTCTCTCCCCGAAGAAAGCTGTGGATGCTGGGGGTCAATTGGAGCTTTCAAGACTGAGTTTTGTTGGGTACGGGTATCCAGGAATATAGAGCAAAGGCGGGTAAATGGAGTTGAGGTACAGGATCTGATTGAAAGGTGGAACCGGTTTGAGGAGCTGAATGGCCTCCTCTTTTTCCTATGAGATGTTTGTTTACTCTTTCTGAAGATGACCAACGCATGGCTCAAATTTTATTCAGTGCGTTCCCTTTGTGAGCTCCAGTAACACTCAGCGTACTTTCTCTTTAACAAGGATTGTGAGTTTCGCCCCCGCACCTAACCAGTCCCCAAAGGGACAGGGAGCAGTAAACCTGTTGTAGCTGCAGAAATCTCTGACAGCTATAACTGGGCTCATTAAACCCCGGCTCTGTCACACATGTTACAGCCACTGAAATACTTTTTGAAGTGTAGTCACTGTTGTAATGTAGAAAACGCGGCAGCTAATTTGCGCACAGCAAGCTCCCACAAACAACAATGTGATAATGACTGGATAATCTGTTTTAGTGATGTTGGTTGAAGGATAAATATTGGCCAGGACACGGGGAGAACTCCCCTGCTTTCTTCCAGTAGTGCCGTGGGATCTTTTACATCCAACCGAGAGGGCAGACCGGGCGTCGGTTAAAGGTCTCATCCAAAAGAGGGCACCTCCAACAGTGCAGCACTCCCTCAGTGGGAGTGTCAGCCTGGATTATGGGTTTAAGTCTCTGGAGTGGGACTTGGAGGTGAGAGTGCTGCCACTGAGCCCCGGCTAACAACAAAGGGTTGAAAGCATTTGTTGTGTTGGGATCTGATATTGGAGCGGGGCAGGCAGCAGCCTTTCACACACAAGCCCCACTGTATGTGGCAGAGTGCAATTTACAAAGAGAATTCACCCCTAGTATTTATTTAGAAATGGGAGCGGAGTTGTTCACAGTGAGTCGGTGGATCTAAGGACAGGAGCATTACACCATGTGACATATGGAGTATTATTCTGCTGCTCAGGTGGAGCTGCAAGTACAGGCCAGAGGTCAGTTAGAGCTAAATTGCTACGCGTGCAGCAGGTTTTCAGCTCTTCAGGTGCTTGTAAATTTCCAACTCCGAGTCAGTCGGCATTTCGCTCCACCGCAATTCAACTCTAATTGACCTACTTGAGTGTTTTTTTTAATACTTCTCACAGTTTGCAGTGTGATGTCTTTTACATAGATATATTTAAACGATATATTTAGCTCTCACCATTAATCACTCTCACAGTTCCAGTACACTAAGTGTTACACTGAGTTTTTATAATCTACAAATTCCTTGGGAACTTGGTGCTCACAAGGTAAAGGATTATAATACTCACCATTTCAGGAACCCAGTGTCCCATCAAACACTCCCAGGGCAGGTACAACAAGGGTTGGTACAGAGTAAAGCTCCCTCTACACTCTCCCATCAAACACTCCCAGGGCAGGTACAGCACGGGTTAGATACAGAGTAAAGCTCCCTCTACACTCTCCCATCAAACACCCCCCGGGCAGATACAGTACAGGTTAGATACAGAGTAAAGCTCTCTCTACACTGTCCCATCAAATACTCCCAGGGCAGATACAGCACGGGTTATACAGAGAAAAGCTCCCTCTACACTGTCCCATCGAACACCCCCGGGGCAGATACAGCATGGGTTAGATACAGAGTAAGCTCCCTCTACACTGTCCTATCAAACAATTCCTGGGCAGATACAGCACGGGTTAGATACACAGTAAAGCTCCCTCTACACTGTCACATCAAACACTCCCAGGGAAGGTACAGCATGGATTAGATAAAGAGTAAAGCTCCCTCTACACTGTCCTATCAAACAGTCACAGGGCAGGTACAGCATGGGTTAGATACAGAGTAAACCTCCCTTTACTCTATCTGAACAAACACTCCCAGAGCAGGTACAGCATGGCATAGATACAGAGTAAAGCTCCCACTACACTGTCTCATCAAAAACTTCCAGGGCAGGTACTGCACAGGTTAGATGCAGAGTAAAGCTCCCTCTGCACTGTCCCATCAAACAATCCCAGAGCAGGTACAGCATGGATTAGATAAGGAGTAAAGCTCCCTCTACACTGTCCCATCAAAAACTTCCAGGGCAGGTACTGCACAGGTTAGATACAGAGTAAAGCTCCCTCTGCACTGTCCCATCAAACAATCCCACGGCAGGTACAGCATGGGTTACAAACAGAGTAAAGCTCACTCTACACTGTTGCATCAAACACTCCCAGGGCAGGCACAGTGTGGAACAGATACAGAGAAAAGCTCCCTGTACACTGTCTCATCAATCACTCCCAGGGCAGGTACAGCACGGGTTAGACACAGAGTAAAGCTCCCTCTACAGTCTGATCAAAGACTCCTAGAGCAGGAACAGCTTGCCTTAGAGACAGAGTAAAGCTCCCTCTACACTGTCCTATCAAACAATTCCTGGGCAGATACAGCACGGGTTAGATACACAGTAAAGCTCCCTCGACACTGTCCCATCAAACACTCCCAGGGCAGGTACAGCACGGGTTAGATACAGAGTAAAGCTCCCTCTACGCTGTCCTGTCAAACACTCCCAGGGCACGTACTGCACGGATTAGATAAAGAGTAAAGCTCCCTCTACACTGTCCCATCAAACACTCCCAGGGCAGGTCCAGCACGGATTAGATAAAGAGTAAAGCTCCCTCTACACTGTCCCATCAAACACTCCCAGGGCAGGTACAGCACGGAATACATACAGAGTAAAGCTCCCTCTACGCTGTCCTATCAAACACTCCCAGGGTAATGCAGCACAGGTTAGATACAGAGAAAAGCTCCCTCTACACTGTCCTATCAAACACTCCCAGGGCAGGTACAGAACAGGTTAGATACAGAGTAAAGCTCCCTCTACACTCTCCCATCGAACACCACCGGGGCAGATACAGCATGGGTTAGATACAGAGTAAGCTCCCTCCCGCATAAGAGATTAGCGTGCAAAGTTAAAGCACATGGGACTGGGGGTAAGGTACTTATTTGGATAGAGAACTGGTTGGCAGACAAAAAGCAAAGAGTTGGAATAAACGGATCTTTTTCCGAGTGGCAGGCAGTGACTAGTGGGGTACCGCAGGGATCGGTCCTTGGACCCCAGCTATTCACAATATATATTAATGATCTAGACAAGGGAACTAGATGTATTGGCCCAGAAATTGGAGTTCGATGGTTGCCGCGGGGGTAAGGATCTCCCGCGATATCGCACTCCGCGCCTACCTTTATGGTTTTGGCCCACACAAACTTCAGTTCCTGGGCCTCTCCCTGGTGCCGGCGCGCAGTGTGTGTGTGTCCCAGAGGCGCAGTTAATTCGATGCGACCTCTGGGATCACGTGGGCCAGTTAGAGCCAATGGCAGCACACCATCTTTCATTCATAGTTTTGACAGCAAGAGCTGTCAAAACTATGAATACAACAAGCCCCCAAAAGAACAGCTAAACCTCAATTAAATTAAAAAAAGCCTTCACATTAATAAAATAACTATAGTTAAATAAATTAACCACTTTAAACAAAAATTTAAATTTTTGAAAAAATGTAAATTCTTTTTAAAAGTGATAAAAATAAACTTACCTTTCTTTAAAGTCTCTAAAAAAGTTAAACCTGTTGAAATTTTTTTTAAATAATACTTAATTAACTACTTACCTTGTTAAAAGGGGGTCTTACGCCTGCTTTCTTTATGTGTAAAATCTTCAACACTTACCTGCGCGTTCAAACCTGAAAAAAAAACTAAGTGCGCTGCGTGCACACAACCTGTAGCGCGCACGCGGTTCACTTAGGAACCGCCCCCTTCGCAATACCCGAAGTGCTGGTTTCCCGCGCATGCGCAGTGCATGCAGGAAACCAGAAATTCGGGACCTAATACGCGAGACTACACAGTGCGTACTCTCCCGCATTAGGTCTAATTTTCGGGCCCTTATCTCCAAGTTTGCAGATGACACAAAGCTGGGTGGGCGTGTGTGCTGTGAGGAGGATGCCGAGAAACTCCAAGATGATTTGGACAGGTTGGGTGACTGGGCAGAAGCATGGCAGATGCAATATAACGTGGATAAATGCGAGGTTATCCACTTTGGTGTCAAAAACAGGAAGGCAGATTATTATCTGAATGGCAATAGATTGGGAGAAGGGGAAGTGCAACGAGACCTGGGTGTCCTTGTGCACCAGTCGCTGAAGGTAAGCATGCAGGTGCAGCAGGTGGTTAAGAAGGCAAATGGTATGTTGGCCTTCGTAGCGAGAGGGTTTGAGTACAGGAACAAGGTTGTCTTGCTGCAGTTGTACAGGGCCTTGGTCAGACCACATCTTGAGTACTGTGTGCAGTTTTGGTCGCCTTATCTGAGGAAAGAGGTTCTTGCCATGGAAGGAGTTCAGCGAAGATTCACAAGGCTGATACCTGGGATGGCAGGAATGACGTATGAGGAGAGATTGGTTCGATTGGGCTTTACTCACTGGAGTTTAGAAGAATGAGAGGGGATCTCATTGAAACTTATACAATTCTGAAAGGACTGGACAGACTAGATGCAGGAAGGATGTTCCCGATGGTCGGGGAGTCCAGAACCAGGGGTCGCAGTCTAAGGATAAGGGGTAAGCCATTTAGGACAGAAATGAGGAGGAATTTCTTCACCCAGAGAGTGGTGAACCTGTGGAATTCTTTACACAGAAGGCAGTAGAGGCCAATTCGTTAAATATATTCAAGAATGAGTTGGATATATTTCTTAAGGCTAAAGGGATCAAGGGATATGGGGAGAAAGCAGGGACAGTGTTCTGAATTTGGATGATCAGCACTGATCGCATTGAATGGCGGAGCAGGCTAGAGGGGCTGAATGGCCTACTCCTGCTCCTATCTTCTATGTTTCTATGTTACACTGTCCTATCAAACAATTCCTGGGCAGATACAGCACGGGTTAGATACACAGTAAAGCTCCATCTACACTGTCGCATCAAACACTCCCAGGCCAGGTACAGCACGGGTTAGATACAGAGTAAAGCTCCCTCTACACTGTCCCATCAAACATTCCCAGGGCAGGCACAGTGTGGAACAGATACACAGAAAAGCTACCTGCACACTGTCTCATCAATCACTGAGAGGTCGCACAACACCAGGTTATAGTCCAACAGTTTTATTTGAAATCACAAGCTTTCGGAGCTATCAATTGCTCCTTCCTCAGGTGAAGTAAATTGGATACAGAATCGCCAGAGCATATATAGATGGAAAACAAAGCATGTGTACTTTACAATTGCAGACCAATAAATTAAATCATCCTGACTATCTGCCGAGGTGTGATAAAGTTAATTAAGTCAGCCAGGAAGGTACCACATCAAAAGACATAGCAAGATACAACTGAGACAATGAGGTGAAGTCGCAGGGGTTCTAACGTGTCAAAAGCTGCCGTCTGTATGTAAAACGAAAAGCTTTAAAAAAAATGTTACTTTTTTACTGGGAAAATTTTTACTTTTTTACTGGGAATCACATCTGTGAACAAGCTAACGACGACTCGAGTCCGGATCACGTCCTGTATCGTGACATAAACCCAAGATCCCGATTGAGACCGTCTTCATGAGTGCGGAACTTGGCTATCAGTTTCTGCTCGATGATTTTGCGTTGTCGTGTGTTTCTAAGGTTGCCTTGGAGAACGCTTACCCGCAGATCCGAGGCTGAATGTCCTTGACTGCTGAAGTGTTCCCCGACTGGGAGGTAACAATCCTGCCTGGCGATTGTTGCGCGGTGCTCGTTCATACGTTGTCTCAGTGTCTGCATGGTCTCGCCGATGTACCATGCCGCGGTGCATTCTTTCCTGCAACGTATGAGGTAGACAATCACTCCCAGGGCAGGTACAGCACGGGTTAGATACAGAGTACAGCTCCCTCTACACTGTCCCATCAAACTCACCCAGGGTAGGTACAGCATGGGTTAGACACAGTGTAAAGCTCCCTCTAAACTGTCCCATCAAACACTCCCAAGGCATGTACAGCATGGGTTAGCTACAGAGCAAAGCTCCCTCTACACTGTCCCATCAAACACTCCCAGGGCAGGAACACCATGGGGTTAGATACAAGTAAAACTTGCTCTACGGTCTCCCATCAAACACTCCCAGGGCAGGAACACCATGGGGTTAGATACAGAGTAAAGCTTGCTCTACACTGTGATGTCAAACACTACCAGGGCAGGTATAGCACAGGTTAGATTCAAATAGATGCTCCCTCTACACTTTCCCATCAAACACTCCCAGGGCAGGTACAGCACGGGTTAGATACAGAGTAAAGCTTCCTTTACATTGTCCCATCAAACACTCCCGGGGCAGGTACAGCACGGGTTAGATAAAGAGTAAATCTCCCTCTACCCTGTCCCATCAAACACTCCCAGGGCAGGAATGGCATCAGTTAGATACAAAGTAAAACGCCCTGTACACTGTCCCATCAAACACACCCAGGGCAGGTACAGCACAGATTAGATACAGAGTAAAGCTCCCTCTACACTGTCCCATCGAACATTCCCAGGGCAGGTACAACATGGGTTAGATACAGAGTAAAGCTACCTCTACACTGTCCCATCCAACACTCCCAGAGCAGGTACATCGTGGGTTGGATACATAGTAAAGCTCCGTCTACACTGTCCCATCGAACACTCCCAGGGCAGATACAACATGGGTTAGATACAGAGTAAAGCTAACTCTAGACTGTCCCATCGAGCACTCCCAGGGCAGGTACATCGTGGGTTGGATGCACAGCAAAGCTCCCTCTACACTGTCCCATCAAACACTTCCAGGGCAGATACAGCAGGGGTTAGATATAGAATAAAGCTCCCTGTACACTGTCCCATCAAACACTCCCTGGGCAGGTCCAGCACGGATTAGATAAAGAGTAAAGCTCCCTCTACACTGTCCAATCAAACACTCCCAGGGTAATAAAGCACAGTTTAGAAACAGATAAAAGCTCCCTCTACACTGTCCCATCAAACATTCCCATGTGCAATAAAGCAAGGGCTAGATACAGAGTAAAGCTCCCTCTAAACTGTCCCATCAAACACTCCCATGTGCAATAAAGCAAGGGCTAGATACAGAGTAAAGCTCCCTCTAAACTGTCCAATCAAACATTCTAAGGGTAATACAGCACGGGTTAGATACGGAGCAAAGATGCATCTACACTGCCCCATCAAACACTCCCAGGGCAGGAACACTGTGGGGTTAGATACAGAGTAAAACTTGCTCTACACTCTCCCATCAAACACTCCTAGGGCAGGAACACCATGGGGTTAGATACAGAGTAAAGCTTGCTCTACACTGTGATGTCAAACACTACCAGGGCAGGTAAAGCACGGGTTAGATTCAAATAAATGCTCCCTCTACACTGTCCCATCAAACACTCCCAGGGCAGGTAGAGAACGGGTTAGATACAGAGTAAAGCTCCCTCTACACTGTCCCATCAAACACTCCGAGGGCTGATACAGCACGGGTTAGATACAGGGTAAAGCTCGCTCTGCACTGTCCCATCAAACACTCCCAGGGCAGGTACAGCACAGGTTAGATACAGAGTAAAGGTCCCTCTACGCTGTCCCATCAAACACTCCCAGGGCAGGTACAGCGCGGAATAGATACAGATAAAAGCTCCCTCTACACTGTCCCATCAAACACTCCGAGGGCTGATACAGCACGGGTTAGATACAGGGTAAAGCTCGCTCTACACTGTCCCATCAAACTCACCCAGGGCAGGTACAGCATGGGTTAGATACAGAGTAAAGGTCCCTCTACGCTGTCCCATCAAACACTCCCAGGGCAGGTACAGCACGGAATAGATGCAGATAAAAGCTCCCTCTACACTGTCCCATCAAACACTCCCAGGGCAGGTACAGAACGGATTAGGTACAGAGTAAAGCTCCCTCTACACTGTCCCATCAAACACACCCAGGGCAGGTACAGCATGGGTTAGATACAGAGTAAAGCTCTCTCTACACTGTCCCATCAAACAATCCCAGGGCAGGTACAGCATGGGTTAGATACAGAGTTAAGCTCCCTCTACATTGTCTCGTCAAACACTCCCAGGGCAGGTACAGCACGGGTTAGACACAGAGTAAAGCCGCCTCTGCACTGTCCCATCAAACACTCCCAGAGCAGGTACAGCACGGGTTAGATACAGAGTAAAGCTCCCTTTACACTGTCCCATCAAACACTCCCAGGGCAGATACAGCACGGGTTAGATTCAGGGTAAAGCTCCCTCTGCACTGTCCTATCAAACACTGCCAGGGCAGGTACAGCAAAGGTTAGATACAGAGTAAAGGTCCCTCTACGCTGTCCTGTCAAACACTCCCAGGGCAGGTACAGCATGGGTTAGATACAGAGTAAAGCTCCCTCTAAACTGTCCAATCAAACATTCTCAGGGTAATACAGCACGGGTTAGATACGGAGCAAAGATGCATCTCCACTGTCCCACCAAACACTCCCAGGGCAGGAACACCATGGGGTTAGATACAAGTAAAACTTGCTCTACACTCTCCCATCAAACACTCCCAGGGCAGGAACACATACAGAGTAAAGCTTGCTCTACACTGTGATGTCAAACTTACCAGGGCAGGTACAGCACGGGTTAGATTCAAATAAATGCTCCCTCTACACTGTCCCATCAAACACTCCCAGGGCAGGTACAGAACAGGGTTAGATACAGGGTAAAGCTCGCTCTACACTGTGATGTCAAACACTCCCAGGGCAGGTAGAGAACGGGTTAGATACAGAGTAAAGCTCCCTCTACACTGTCCCATCAAACAATCCCAGGGCAGGTACAGCGCGGAATAGATACAGATAAAAGCTCCCTCTACACTGTCCCATCAAACACTCCTAGGGCTGATACAGCACGGGTTAGATACAGGGTAAAGCTCGCTCTGCACTGTCCCATCAAACACTCCCAGGGCAGGTACACCATGCGTTACCTACAGAATAAAGTTCTCTCTACACTGTCCCATCAAACACTCCCAGGGCAGGTACAGCATGGGTTAGATACAGAGTAAAGCTTGCTCTACACTGTGATGTCAAACACTACCAGGGCAGGTATAGCACAGGTTAGATTCAAATAAATTCTCCCTCTACACTGTCCCATCAAACACTCCCAGGGCAGGTACAGCACGGGTTAGATACAGAGTAAAGCTCCCTTTACATTGTCCCATCAAACACTCCCGGGGCAGGTGCAGCACGGGTTAGATAAAATGTAAATCTCCCTCTACCCTGTCCCATCAAACACTCCCAGGGCAGGAATGGCATCAGTTAGATAAAGAGTAAAACGCCCTGTACACTGTCCCATCAAACACACCCAGGGCAGGTACAGCACAGATTAGATACAGAGTAAAGCTCCCTCTACACTGTCCCATCAAACACTCCCAGGGCAGGTACAGAACGGATTAGGTACAGAGTAAAGCTCCCTCTACACTGTCCCATCAAACTCACCCAGGGCAGGTACAGCATGGGTTAGATACAGAGTAAAGCTCTCTCTACACTGTCCCATCAAACAATCCCAGGGCAGGTACAGCATGGGTTAGATACAGAGTAAAGCTCCCTCTACATTGTCTCGTCAAACACTCCCAGGGCAGGTACAGCACGGGTTAGACACAGAGTAAAGCCGCCTCTACACTGTCCCATCAAACACTCCCAGAGCAGGTACAGCACGGGTTAGATACAGATAAAAGCTCCCTCTACACTGTCCCATTAAACACTCCGAGGGCTGATACAGCACGGGTTAGATACAGGGTAAAGCTCGCTCTGCACTGTCCCATCAAACACTCCCAGGGCAGGTACATCGCGGAATAGATGCAGATAAAAGCTCCCTCTACACTGTCCCATCAAACTCACCCAGGGTAGGTACAGCATGGGTTAGATACAGAGTAAAGCTCTCTCTACACTGTCCCATCAAACAATCCCAGGGCAGGTACAGCATGGGTTAGATATAGAGTAAAGCTCCCTCTACCCTGTCCCATCAAACACTCCCAGGGCAGGTACATCATCAGTTAGATACAGAGTAAAGCTCCCTCTACATTGTCACATCAAACATTGCTAGGGCAGGTGCAGCACAGGTTAGATAAAGACGAAAGCACCCTCTACACTGTCCCATCAAACACTCCCAGAGCAGGTACAGCACGGGTTAGATACAGAGTAAAGCTCTCTCTACACTGTTCCATCAAATACTCCCAGGGCAAGTACAGCATCGGTTAGATACAGACTAAAGCTCCCTCTACACTGTCGCATCAAACACTCCCAGGGCAGGTACAGCACGGGTTAGACACAGACTAAAGCTCCCTCTACACTGTCTGATCAAAGACTCCTAGAGCAGGAACAGCACGGGTTAGATACAGAGTAAAGCCACGTCTACACTGTCCCATGAAACAGGCTCAGGGTAGGTACAACACGGGTTAGATACAGTGTAAAGCTCTTTCTACACTGTCCCATCATACACTCCCCGAGCAGGTACAGCACGGGTTAGATACATAGTAAAGCTCCCTCTACACTGTCCCATCAAACACTCCCATGTGCAATAAAGCAAGGGCTAGACACAGAGTAAAGCTCCCTCTACACTGTTCCATTAAACACTCCCATGTGCAATACAGCAAGTGCTAGATACAGAGTAAAGCTCCCTCTACACTGTCCCATCAAATACTCCCAGGGAAGGTACAGCACAGATTAGATACAGAGTAAAGGTCCCTCTACGCTGTCCTGTCAAACACTCCCAGGGCAGGTACAGCATGGGTTAGATACAGAGTAAAGCTCCCTCTAAACTGTCCAATCAAACATTCTCAGGGTAATACAGCACGGGTTAGATACGGAGAAAAGATGCATCTCCACTGTCCCATCAAACACTCCCAGGGCAGGAACACCATGGGGTTAGATACAAGTAAAACTTGCTCTACACTCTCCCATCAAACACTCCCAGGGCAGGAACACATACAGAGTAAAGCTTGCTCTACACTGTGATGTCAAACACTACCAGGGCAGGTACAGCACGGGTTAGATTCAAGTAAATGCTCTCTCTACACTGTCCCATCAAACACTCCCAGGGCAGGTACAGAACAGGGTTAGATACAGAGTAAAGCTCCCTCTACACTGTCCCATCAAACACTCCCACGGAAGATATAGAACGGGCTAGATACAGAGTAAAGCTGCCTCTACACTGTCCCATTAAACTCACCCAGGCCAGGTACAGCACAGGTTAGATACAGAGTAAAGCTCCCTCAACACTGTCCCATCAAACACTTCCAGGGCAGGTACATCATCAGTTAGATACAGAGTAAAGCTCCCTCTACATTGTCACATCAAACATTGCTAGGGCAGGTACAGCACGGGTTAGATAAAGACTAAAGCACCCTCTACACTGTCCCATCAAACACTCCCAGAGCAGGTACAGCACGGGTTAGATACAGAGTAAAGCTCTCTCTACACTGTTCCGTCAAATACTCCCAGGGCAAGTACAGCATCGGTTAGATACAGACTAAAGCTCCCTCTACACTGTCGCATCAAACACTCCCAGGGCAGGTACAGCACGGGTTAGATACAGAGTAAAGCTCCCTCTACACTGTCTGATCAAAGACTCCTAGAGCAGGAACAGCACGGATTAGATACAGAGTAAAGCCACGTCTACACTGTCCCATCAAACAGGCTCAGGGTAGGTACAACACGGGTTAGATACAGTGTAAAGCTCTTTCTACACTGTCCCATCAAACACTCCCCGAGCAGGTACAGCACGGGTTAGACACAGATTAAAGCTCCATCAACACTGTCCCATCAAACACTCCCAGGGCAGGTACAGCATAGGTTACATACAGAGTAAAAGTCCCTCTACACTGTCCCATCAAACACTCCCAGGGCAGGTACAGCACAGGTTAGATACAGAGTAAAGGTCCCTCTACGTTGTCCTGTCAAACACATCCCAGGGCAGGTACTGCACGGGTTAGATACAGTGTAAAGCTCCCTCTACACTGTCCCATCAAACACTCCCATGTGCAATAAAGCAAGGGCTAGACACAGAGTAAAGCTCCCTCTACACTGTTCCATTAAACACTCCCAAGTGCAATACAGCAAGTGCTAGATACAGAGTAAAGCTCCCTCTACACTGTCCCATCAAATACTCCCAGGGAAGGTACAGCAAAGGTTAGATACAGAGTAAAGCTCCCTCTACACTGTTCTGTCAAACACTACCAGAGCAGGTCCAGCACGGATTAGACAAAGAGTAAAGCTCCCTCTACACTGTCCCATCAAATATTCCCAAGGTAATACAGCACGGGTTAGATACAGAGCAAAGGTGCAGCTACACTGTCCCATGGACATTCAGCCTCGGATCTGCGGGTAAGCGTTCTCCAAGGCAACCTTAGAAACACACGACAACGCAAAATCATCGAGCAGAAACTGATAGCCAAGTTCTGCACTCATGAAGACGGTCTCAATCGGGATCTTGGGTTTATGTCACGATACATGACGTGATCCGGACTCGAGTCGTCGTTAGCTTGTTCACAGATGTGATTCCCAGTAAAAAAGTAAAAATTTTCCCAGTAAAAAAGTAAATTTTTTTTTAAAGCTTTTCGTTTTACATACAGACGGCAGCTTTTGACACGTTAGAACCCCTGCGACTTCACCTCATTGTCTCAGTTGTATCTTGCTATGTCTTTTGATGTGGTACCTTCCTGGCTGACTTAATTAACTTTATCACACCTCGGCAGATAGTCAGGATGATTTAATTTATTGGTCTGCAATTGTAAAGTACACATGCTTTTTTTTCCATCTATATATGCTCTGACGATTCTGTATCCAATTTACTTCACCTGAGGAAGGAGCGATAGTTCCGAAAGCTTGTGATTTCAAATAAAACTGTTGGACTATAACCTGGTGTTGTGCGACCTCTCAATTTTGTCCATCAAACACTCCCAGGGCAGGAACAGCATGGGGTTAGATACAGAGTAAAGCTTGCTATACAATGTCCTGTCAAACACTCCCAGGACAGGTACAGCATGGGTTAGATACAGAGTAAAGCTCCCTCTTCACAGTCCCATCAAACACTCCCAGGGCAGGTACAGTACGAGTTAGATACAGAGTAAAGCTCCCTCTACACTGTCCCATCAAACACTCCCGGGACAGGTACAGCACGAGTTAGATACAGAGCAAAGCTCCCTCTACACTGTCCCATCAAACACTCCCAGGACAGGTACAGTACGGGTTGGATACAGAGTAAAGCTCCCTCTACACTGTCCCATCAAGCACTCCCAGGGCAGATACAGCATGGGTTAGATACAGAGTAAATCTCCTTTACATTGTCCCGTTGAATACTGCTAGGTTAGGTACAGCGTGGGTTAGATACAGAGTAAAGCTCCCTGTACACTGTCCCATCAATCGCTCCCAGGGCAGATACACGATGGGTTAGACACACAGTAAAGCTCCCTGTACACTGTCCCATCAATCACTCCCAGGGCAGGTACAGCACGGGTTAGATACAGAGTAAAGCTCCCTCTACACTGTCCAATCAAACAATCCCCGGGCAGATACACGATGGGTTAGACACACAGTAAAGCTCCCTGTACACTGTCTCATCAATCACTCCCAGGGCAGGCACAGCACGGGTTAGATACAGAGTAAAGCAACCTCTACACTGTCTGATCAAAGACTCCCCGAGCAGGAACAGCACGGGTTAGATACAGAGTAAAGCCGCTTCTACACTGTCCCATCAAACACTCCCAGAGCAGGTACAGCACAGGTTAGAAACAGAGTAAAGCTCCCTCTACACTGTCCCATCAAACACTCCCAGGGCAGGTACAGCGTGGAATAGATAGAGATTAAAGCTCCCTCTACACTGACGCATCAAACACTCCCAGGGCAGGTACAGCATGGGTTAGATACAGAGTAAAGCTCCCTCTACACTGTCTGATCAAAGACTCCCAGAGCAGGGACAGCACGGGTTAGATACAGAGTAAAGCTCCCTCTACACTGTCCCATCAAACACTCCCAGGGCAGGTACAGCACAGGTTAGATACAGAGTAAAGGTCCCTCTACGCTGTCCTGTCAAACACTCCCAGGGCAGGTACAGCACGGGTTAGATACAGAGTAACGCACCCTCTACACTGTCCCATCAACACTCCCAGGGCAGGTAAAGCACGGGTTTGATATAGAGTAAAGGTCCCTCTACACTGTCCCATCAGTCACTCCCACGGCAGGTACAGAACAGGATAATTACAGAGTAAAGCTCCCGATACACTGTCCCATCAATCACTCCCACGGCAGGTACAGCATGGGTTAGATAAAGAGTAAAGCTCCCTCTACACTGTCCCGTCAAACGCTCGAAGAGCAGGTACAGCATGGGTTAGATAGAGGGTAAAGCTATCTCTACACCGTCCCGCCAAACACTCCCAGGGCAGATACAGCACGTGTTAGTTACAGAGTAAAGCTCCCTCTACATTGTCCCGTCAAACAGTGCCAGGTCAGGTACAGCAAGGATTAGATGCAGAGTAAAGCTCCCTCTACATTGTCCTGTCAAATACTCTGTGGGCAGGTACAGCATGGGTTAGATACAGAGTAAAGCTCCCTCTACACTGTCCCATCAAACACTCCCAGGGCAGGTACAGCACAGGTTAGATACAGAGTAAAGCTCCCTCTACACTGTCCCATCAAACATTCCCAGGGCAGGTACAGCATGGGTTAGATACATAGTAAATATCCCTCTGCACTGTCCCATCAAACACTCCCAGGGCAGGTACAGCACAGGTTAGATACAGACTAAACCTCCATCTACACTGTCCCATCCAACACTGTGGGGACAGGTACAGCATGGGTTAGATACCGAGTAAAGCTCCCTCTACACTGTCCAATCATACACTCCCAGGGCAGGCAGAGCGTGGAAAATATACAGAGAAAAGCTCCCTGTACACTGTTTCATCAATCACTCCCAGGGCAGGTACAGCACGGGTTAGATACAGAGTAAAGCTCCCTTTACACTGTCTGATCAAAGACTCCCAGGGCAGGTACAGCACGGGTTAGATGCAGAGTAAAGCTGCCTCTACACTGTCCCATCAAACACTCCCAGAGCAGGTACAGCACGGGTTAGATACAGAGTAAAGGTCCCTCTACACTGTCCTGTCAAACACTCCCAGGGCAGGTACTGCACGGGTTAGATACAGAGTAAAGCTCCCTCGATACTGTCCCATCAAACACTCCCATGTGCAATACAGCAATGGCTAGATACAGAGTAAAGCTCCCTCTACACTGTCTCATCAAACACTCCCGTGTGCAATACAGCAAGGGCTAGATACAGAGTAAAGCTCCCTCTACACTGTCCTGTCAAACACTACTAGGGCAGGTCCAGCATGGATTAGACAAAGAGTAAAGCTCCCTCTACACAGTCCCATCAAACATTCCCAGGGTAATACAGCACGGGTTAGATACAGAGCAAAGATGCATCTACACTGTCCCATCACTTCACCTGAGGAAGGAGCAAATCGATAGCTCCGAAAGCTTGTGATTTCAAATAAAACTGTTGGACTATAACCTGGTGTTGTGCGACCTCTCAATTTTGTCCATCAAACACTCCCAGGGCAGGAACACCATGGGGTTAGATACAGCGTAAAGCTTGCTCTACACTGTCCCATCAAACACTCCCAGGGCAGGAACACCATGGGGTTAGATACAGAGTTTAACTTGCTCTACACTGTCCTGTCAAACACTCCCAGGACAGGTAAAGCATGGGTTAGATTCAAAGAAATGCTCCCTCTACACTGTCCAACAAACACCCTTGGGGCAGATACAGCACGGGTTAGATATAGAGTAACGCACCCTCTACACTGTCTTGTCAAACACTCCAAGGGCAGGTACTGCACGGTTAGATGTAGAGTAAAGCTCCCTCTACACTGTCCCATCAAACATTCCGAGGGCAAGTACATCACGTGTTAGGTACAGAGTAAATCTCGCTGTACACTGTACCATCAAACACTCCCAGGGCAGGTACAACACGGGTTAGCTACAGAGCAAAGCTCCCTCTACACTGTCCCATCAAACACTCCCAGGGCAGGGACAGCACGGGTGAGATACAGAGTAAAGCTCCCTCTGCCCTATCCCATCAAACACTCCCAGGGCAGGGACAGCACGGGTTAGATACAGAGTAAAGCTCCCTCTGCCCTGTCCCATCAAACACTCCCAGGGCAGGTAAGGAACAGGTTAGATACAGAGTAAAGCTCCCTCTACAGATTCCAATCAAACACTCCCAGGGCAGGTCAGCACGGGTTAGATAAAGAGTAAAGCGCCCTCTACACTGTCCAATCAAACACTCCCAGGGCAGGTACAACATGGGTTAGATACAGAGTAAAGCTCCCTCTACACTGTCCCATCAAACACTCCCAGGGCAGGTACAGCACGGGTTAGATACAGAGTAAAGCTCGCTCTACACTGTCCAATCAAACACTCCCAAGGCAGATACAACATTGGTTAGATACAGAGTAAAGTTCCCTCTACACTGTCCCATCAAACACTGCTAGGGCAGGTACAGCACGGGTTAGATAAAGAGTAAAGCGCCCTCTACACTGTCCAATCAAACACTCCCAGGGTAGGTACAGCACGGATAAGATGCAGAGTATAATGCTCCCTCTACAGTGTCCCATCAAAATCTCCTAGGGCATATACAGCACGGGTTAGATAGAGTAAAGCTCCCTCTACACTGTCCCATCAAACACTCCCAGGGCAGATAAACCACGGGTTAGATATAGAGTAAAGGTCGCTCTACACTGTCCAATCATACACTCCCAGGGCAGGTACAGCACGGGTTAGATACAGAGTTAAGCTCTCTCTACACTGTCCCATCAAACACTCCCAGGGCAGGTACAGCACGGGTTAGATACAGAGTAAAGCTCCCTCTACACTGTCCCATCAAACAACCCCAGGGCAGATACAGCATGGGTTAGATACAGAGTAAAGCTCCCTCTACACTATCCCATCAAACACTGCCAAGGCAGAGACAACACTGGTTAGATACAGTGTAAATCTCCCTCTACACAGTCCCATCAAACACTCCCAGGGCAGGTACAGCATGGGATAGATACAGAGTAAAGCTCGCTCTACACTGTCCACTCAAACACTCACAGGGCAGGTGCAACATTGGTTAGATTCAGAGTAAAGCTCCCTCTACACTGTCCCATCAAACATTCCCAGGGCAGGTACAGCATGGGTTAGATACATAGTAAATATCCCTCTGCACTGTCCCATCAAACACTCCCAGGGCAGGTACAGCACAGGTTAGATACAGACTAAACCTCCATCTACACTGTCCCATCCAACACTGTGGGGACAGGTACAGCATGGGTTAGATACCGAGTAAAGCTCCCTCTACACTGTCCAATCATACACTCCCAGGGCAGGCAGAGCGTGGAAAATATACAGAGAAAAGCTCCCTGTACACTGTTTCATCAATCACTCCCAGGGCAGGTACAGCACGGGTTAGATACAGAGTAAAGCTCCCTTTACACTGTCTGATCAAAGACTCCCAGGGCAGGTACAGCACGGGTTAGATGCAGAGTAAAGCTGCCTCTACACTGTCCCATCAAACACTCCCAGAGCAGGTACAGCACGGGTTAGATACAGAGTAAAGGTCCCTCTACACTGTCCTGTCAAACACTCCCAGGGCAGGTACTGCACGGGTTAGATACAGAGTAAAGCTCCCTCGATACTGTCCCATCAAACACTCCCATGTGCAATACAGCAATGGCTAGATACAGAGTAAAGCTCCCTCTACACTGTCTCATCAAACACTCCCGTGTGCAATACAGCAAGGGCTAGATACAGAGTAAAGCTCCCTCTACACTGTCCTGTCAAACACTACTAGGGCAGGTCCAGCATGGATTAGACAAAGAGTAAAGCTCCCTCTACACAGTCCCATCAAACATTCCCAGGGTAATACAGCACGGGTTAGATACAGAGCAAAGATGCATCTACACTGTCCCATCACTTCACCTGAGGAAGGAGCAAATCGATAGCTCCGAAAGCTTGTGATTTCAAATAAAACTGTTGGACTATAACCTGGTGTTGTGCGACCTCTCAATTTTGTCCATCAAACACTCCCAGGGCAGGAACACCATGGGGTTAGATACAGCGTAAAGCTTGCTCTACACTGTCCCATCAAACACTCCCAGGGCAGGAACACCATGGGGTTAGATACAGAGTTTAACTTGCTCTACACTGTCCTGTCAAACACTCCCAGGACAGGTAAAGCATGGGTTAGATTCAAAGAAATGCTCCCTCTACACTGTCCAACAAACACCCTTGGGGCAGATACAGCACGGGTTAGATATAGAGTAACGCACCCTCTACACTGTCTTGTCAAACACTCCAAGGGCAGGTACTGCACGGTTAGATGTAGAGTAAAGCTCCCTCTACACTGTCCCATCAAACATTCCGAGGGCAAGTACATCACGTGTTAGGTACAGAGTAAATCTCGCTGTACACTGTACCATCAAACACTCCCAGGGCAGGTACAACACGGGTTAGCTACAGAGCAAAGCTCCCTCTACACTGTCCCATCAAACACTCCCAGGGCAGGGACAGCACGGGTGAGATACAGAGTAAAGCTCCCTCTGCCCTATCCCATCAAACACTCCCAGGGCAGGGACAGCACGGGTTAGATACAGAGTAAAGCTCCCTCTGCCCTGTCCCATCAAACACTCCCAGGGCAGGTAAGGAACAGGTTAGATACAGAGTAAAGCTCCCTCTACAGATTCCAATCAAACACTCCCAGGGCAGGTCAGCACGGGTTAGATAAAGAGTAAAGCGCCCTCTACACTGTCCAATCAAACACTCCCAGGGCAGGTACAACATGGGTTAGATACAGAGTAAAGCTCCCTCTACACTGTCCCATCAAACACTCCCAGGGCAGGTACAGCACGGGTTAGATACAGAGTAAAGCTCGCTCTACACTGTCCAATCAAACACTCCCAAGGCAGATACAACATTGGTTAGATACAGAGTAAAGTTCCCTCTACACTGTCCCATCAAACACTGCTAGGGCAGGTACAGCACGGGTTAGATAAAGAGTAAAGCGCCCTCTACACTGTCCAATCAAACACTCCCAGGGTAGGTACAGCACGGATAAGATGCAGAGTATAATGCTCCCTCTACAGTGTCCCATCAAAATCTCCTAGGGCATATACAGCACGGGTTAGATAGAGTAAAGCTCCCTCTACACTGTCCCATCAAACACTCCCAGGGCAGATAAACCACGGGTTAGATATAGAGTAAAGGTCGCTCTACACTGTCCAATCATACACTCCCAGGGCAGGTACAGCACGGGTTAGATACAGAGTTAAGCTCTCTCTACACTGTCCCATCAAACACTCCCAGGGCAGGTACAGCACGGGTTAGATACAGAGTAAAGCTCCCTCTACACTGTCCCATCAAACAACCCCAGGGCAGATACAGCATGGGTTAGATACAGAGTAAAGCTCCCTCTACACTATCCCATCAAACACTGCCAAGGCAGAGACAACACTGGTTAGATACAGTGTAAATCTCCCTCTACACAGTCCCATCAAACACTCCCAGGGCAGGTACAGCATGGGATAGATACAGAGTAAAGCTCGCTCTACACTGTCCACTCAAACACTCACAGGGCAGGTGCAACATTGGTTAGATTCAGAGTAAAGCTCCCTCTACACTGTCCCATCAAACACTGCTAGGGCAGGTACAGCACGGGTTAGATAAAGAGTAAAGCGCCCTCTACACTGTCCAATCAAACACTCCCAGGGTAGGTACAGCACGGATAAGATGCAGAGTATAATGCTCCCTCTACAGTGTCCCATCAAAAACTCCTAGGGCATATACAGCACGGGTTAGATAGAGTAAAGCTCCCTCTACACTGTCCCATCAAACACTCCCAGGGCAGATAAACCACGGGTTAGATATAGAGTAAAGGTCGCTCTACACTGTCCAATCATACACTCCCAGGGCAGGTACAGCACGGGTTAGATACAGAGTTAAGCTCTCTCTACACTGTCCCATCAAACACTCCCAGGGCAGGTACAGCACGGGTTAGATACAGAGTAAAGCTCCCTCTACACTGTCCCATCAAACAACCCCAGGGCAGATACAGCATGGGTTAGATACAGAGTAAAGCTCCCTCTACACTATCCCATCAAACACTCCCAGGGAAGGTACAGCATGGGTTAGATACAGAGTAAAGCTCCCTCTACACAGTCCGATCAAACACTCCCAGGGCAGGTACAGCATGGGTTAGATACAGAGTAAAGCTCCCTCTACACTGTCCCATCAAAAACTCTGGGGACAGATACAGCACGGGTTAGATATAGAGTAAAGATCCCTCTGCACTGTACCGTCAAACACAGCCAAGGGAGGGACAGCACCTGTTAGATACAGAGTAAATCTCCCGCTACACTGTCCCATCAAACACTCCCACGGCAGGCACAGAACAGGTTAGATACAGAGTAAAGCTCCCTCTACACTGTGTAGGGGGTGGTAGTTTGTGTCAGCTTTACCTCTGACTTCTGAGCGGTTCGAATCGCTCCCACTCCCTTGGTTCTAGACCTTGGACTTATTTGGGGGTTGTGATACAAAAGTGCAGCAGACAACTGAGTTTGATGAAAGAACTTCGATCTTTATTCAAGAAAGTAAAACACAACACAAACACTCTTAACACTCTAAAAGTGGGGAACACTTCGGTACAAGCGAGGGAAATAACATTAGAAGAATACTTCACCCCTCCCAATCCCACTTCACTAGCTAGGTTGGACTCTGGAGAACCAGGGATAATGCTCACCAAACGAATCCTTGACAGTTGAGAGTTAGGGTTTAGAATCTTTTGAGTAAAAAGTTTCGTAAGGCCCTTGTTGCCGCGAGGTGTCCGATGGTCACTGAGGCGGTCGCTCTGGTTTCTTCTTGCGTGTCGGCCTACTTCTGGAGCTGTTGGCCTTCTTTGTTGAACTTCTTTCTGTTGAACTCTGCCACTGTTTAAACTGTCTTCTTCCGAGCTGTGGAACTGCCTTCTTGCAGAACTGTAACTGTTGTGCTGGAGAACTGGAGAACTCCCTTCTTACTGAACTGTCTTCTTTAACTGCCCAACTTGCTTCTCCTGAACTCTGTAACTCCAACACTGACTTCTGCTGAAAACAGGCTTTCAAAATTGAACTCGAAACTGCAGAACTGCCTTCTGTTGAACTTGAACTGTTGTAACTGGAGAACTCGAACTTGTAACTGTTGTAAGTGCTTGATGGGCCTTCAATTATACCCATCCAAGCTTCCTTATGGAGGCCTCATTAACAGTAACAACTTTACTAGCGTGTTAACTGGTTTTGTAAATGTGTGAAGTGGTTTCAGGATAGCTCCATCCTGTCGATCTGTTGTTTAATTGGAGTTTGAATTGTCCTCATGTTTTGGGTTTCTTGACTGGGTCTAGGACTTCTATAGAATATTTGCTTTATGCATGTCTTTAATGGGTTCTGTAATCGGTTTGATGGGACCTGTTGTTTTGGGTGGGACTGTCTTCTCCCAGGGTCTATTGTCAAAATGTTAATGCTTGCTGGGGCTTTGAGTGAGGTCATCCCGGTTCCCCAGACAATGCAATTAACTGCAATAACCAAAACTGCTTTTACAGAGGTTGAGCCCACCTTCTTTCGCAGCCTTTTTCTCCCTTTACAGGCCCAGACATGTTTTAAAATGCCAAAACTTGGTTTTTGGTCTTACAGTCTCTTAGGTTAGGCCCAAATACAATATTATCACTCTGAGGTAGTTCCAAAGTCCTTTTTCCTTAGGTTTTGGGGATCTGTAAATTTTGGAAACCTTACAACTGTCCCGTCAAACACTCCCAGGTTAGGTACAGAACAGTTTAGATACAGAGTAAAGCTCCCTCTACACTGGCCCATCAAACACTCCCAGGGTAGGTACAGAACAGTTTAGATACAGAGTAAAGCTCCTTCTACACTGTTCCGTCAAACACTCCCAGGGTAGGTACAGAACAGTTTAGATACAGAGTAAAGCTCCCTCTACACTGGCCCATCAAACACTCCCAGGGCAGGTACAGAACAGTTTAGATACAGAGTAAAGCTCCTTCTACACTGTTCCGTCAAACACTCCCAGGGTAGGTACAGAACAGTTTAGATACAGAGTAAAGCTCCCTCTACACTGGCCCATCAAACACTCCCAGGGCAGGTACAGCACGGGTTAGATACAGAGTAAAGCTCCCTCTACACTGTCTCATCAAACACTCCCGGGGCTGGTACAGCACGGGTTAGATACAGAGTAAAGCTCCCTCTACACTGTCCCATCAAACACTCCCAGGGCAGGTACATCACGGGTTAGATACAGAGTAAAGCTCCCTCTACACTGTCCCAACAAACACTCCCAGGGCAGGTATAGCACGGGTTAGATACAGAGTAAAGCTCCCTCTACACCGTCCCATCAAACACTCCCAGGGCAGGTACAGGACGGGTTAGATACAGAGTAAAGCTCCCTCTACACCGTCCCATCAAACACTCCCAGGGCGGGTGTGATAAACTGACAGTGATAAAAAAGGCTCTATTTTGCTGCTGGGCTGCAGAATAGTAATGAGCCATTCACCCTGTGTGTCTGTTGTAACAAACATCACCACACAGAGAGTGCGGCTCTAACCAGGCATGTGTGGAATGAGGGTCTTGGCGGGAGATGTTTCTTTGGTATCTCTGCACTCTGTCCATTGTGTTTTACACAGTGGGAGGGCGGGTGTGGACTTGAAAAAGCTCGGTCCAGGTTTATACTGAGCGAATCCGCAAATCCCAGCGGCTGCTGGTGGGCCGACGTTCCCGGTGACTGTGGGAGCCTTCTCCTCCTTCAGCCCAGACGAAGCCAAAGTGGAATGCAGTTTCGAGAAAGCAATATCAAAGTAATTTTCCACAACATTAGGTACAATTTAGTTCAGGTCTTCAGCATGAAACAACCCATCCTGTTGATCTGAGTAAGCACACAAACCTTAATTATATTTATATTGGCAGCAGGCGCACTGCCAAGGGCCATTACGTTTCCTGTCAGACTGTCCCAGGGCTTAAAGGGTTAATTATGAGGACAGATTGCATAAACTTGGTTTGTATTCCCTCAAGTTTAGAAGATTGAGAGGAGATCTAATTGAGGTGTTTAAGATGATTAAAGGAGTTAATAGGGTGGATAGAGAGAAACTGTTTCCGCTGGTGGGGGATTCCAGAAAAAGGGGGCATGGTCTTAAGAACATAGGGGGAAAAATTGGGTCGTGCCCCCTTTGGGGCTGTAACTTCGCCGGGGCGCTACCCGAAAAAGTTAGCGCCCCCGCGCCCAAAATTCACCGGTAGCGCCCCAAGAGGGAGGCGGGACGCTACTGGAAGCGCTCCGCCTCCCTCTTGGGGCGCTGCGAGTGAATATCACGGCGCGACGTGCCACTGCGGCACATCGCGCCGCGGCACTGCAGGTCTTCCTCCCCTTATTAAAGGGGAGTGGCCCAATGCAGGCAACCCAGCTGGGCCCGCAGGGATCGGAGTGCCAGCAAAAGAGCCCAGCACGCAAGAGAAGTGCCAGGCTCACGGAGTGCAGCCGGCTCCCCACGGGGGGGGGGGCTGGTCAGGAGGCCGGGGGCGGCAGAGGGGGCAGGTGCTGGCAGGCGGCCAGCAACAAAAATGGCCGCCTGGCGCCTCACCTTTAATTAGCGCCACCCCGGCTGCAGGAAGGTCCCCCTGACCCTGTCGGTCATAGAGTCCGGCGATAAGTCAGGGGTGCTACCGAAGATCGCAGCCGGGGCGCGAGCGGGGCGCTGCACACGGCGATGATGTCATCACCGGAGGCACAGCGGCGCGGGGCGCTAACAGTAGGCAGGTGGCGTTAGTGGAGCCGCGCCTGGGCGCTAGTTGCTTTGCGCAAATCAACTGAATTTTTCCTCCATAAGAATTAAGAGCAGGAGTAGGCCATACGGCCCATCGAGCCTGCTCCGTCATTCAATAAGATCATGATCATCGACCTCAACTCCACTTTCCCACCCGATCCCCATATCCCTTGATTCCCTTAGTGCCCAAAAATCTATCGATCTCAGCCTTCAATACACTTAACTTAAAATTAGAGCTTGGCCGCTCAGGGGTGATGTCAGGAAGCACTTCTTCACACAAAGGGGAGTGGAAATCTGGAACTCTCTCCCCAAAATGCTGTTGATCTAATTGAATGGTAGAAGAGGCTCGAGGGGCCTCCTCCTATTCCTTTGTTTGTCAGTCTACCTGTCCTGCCTCCAGGTTGTGTTTAACTTCCCTCCAGACTCTGCAACTCTCCCTGAATCGTCAATGTATTAAAATTAAGACCCATTCCTACTCCAAACCTTTCTAACCCAGGTCTTCATTATCATGGAACTGCACCCCGCCCTCACTCTTCCCTTCCTCCGATAATCTGCAGGTTTTTCGAACCCAAGCCTGGTCACACCTGGACAGTTCTCTATAATTTACTGCTGTCCTGCTCTGTGGGCACAGGCGCTTCACCTGGTTTCTCCGTAACCTCATTGCCCAGGTACATGCCTCAACCTGGCCCACATCCAGTGTGTTGCCAGAGTGCTTCCTTGCAAAATTATTATACACCTGTTACTAACACATCTGTTAATACTGCACCTGTTAATATCGCACCTGTTAATAACGCGCCTGTTAATAACGCACCTGTTAATACCGCACCTGTTAATACTGCACCTGTTAATACCGCACCTGTTAATAACACACCTGTTAATACCGCACCTGTTAATACTGCACCTGTTAATACCACACCTGTAAATAACGCGCCTGCTAATACCGCACCTGTTAATAACACACCTGTTAATACCGCACCTGTTAATACTGCACCTGTTAATAACACACCTGTTAATAATGCACCTGTTAATAACACATCTGTTAATACTGCACCTGTTATTAATGCATCTGTTAATACAGCACCTATTAATAACGCACCTGTCAATACCACACCTGTAAATAACGTGCCTGCTAATACCGTACCTGTTAATACTGCACCTGTTAATAACACACCTGTTAAGACTGCACCTGTTAATAACGCACCTGTTAATACTGCACCTGTTAATACCGCAGCTGTTAATAAAGCACCTGTTAATACCGCACCTGTAAAAAACGCACCTGTTAATCCCGCATCTGTTAACAACGCACCAATTAATAACGCGCCTGTTAATAATGCACCTGTTAATAACGCACCTGTTAATACCACATCTGTAAATAACGCGCCTGCTAATACCGCACCTGTTAATAACGCACCTGTTAATACTGCACCCGTTAATAACACACCTGTTAAGACTGCACCTGTTAATAACGCACCTGTTAATACTGCACCTGTTAATACCGCAGCTGTTAATAAAGCACCTGTTAATACCGCACCTGTTAATACCGCACCTGTTAAAAACGCACCTGTTAATCCCGCACCTGTTAATAGTGCACCTGTTAATACTGCACCTGTTAATACCGCACCTGTTAAAAATGCACCTGTTAATCCCGCACCTGTTAATAGTGCACCTGTTATGACTGCACCTGTTAATAACACACCTGTTAATACCGCAGCTGTTAATAATGCATCTGTTAATAACACACCTGTTAATACGACACCTGTTAATACCGCATCTGTTAATAATGTGCCTGTTAATAATGCACCTGTTAACACCGTGCCTGTTAATACTGCGCTTCTTAATACCGCACCTGTTAATAATGCACCTGTTAATAACGCGCTTGTTAAAACCGCACCTGTTAACACCGCACCTGTTAATACCGCACCTGTTAATATCGCACCTGTTAATACCACACCAGTTAATAACGCACCTGTTAATACCACACCTATTAATAATGCACCAGTTAATACCGCACCCATTAATAACGCACCTGTTAATACCGCACCTGTTAATACCGCACCTGTTAATAACGCACCCGTTAATACCACACCTGTTAATACTGCACCTGTTAATATCACACCTATTAATAATGCACCAGTTAATACCGCACCCGTTAATACCGCACCTGTTAATAACGCATCTGCTAATACCGCACCTGTTAATACCGCACCTGTTAATAACGCACCTGTTAATACCGCACCTGTAAATACCGCACATGTTAATAACGCACCTGTTAATACCGCACCTGTTAATACCGCACCTGTTAAAAACGCACCAGTTAATAACGCACCTGTTAATAACGCACCAGTTAATACCGCACCTGTTAATAACGCACCTGTTAATACCGCACCTGTTAAAAATGCACCTATTAATAACACACCTGTTAATACCGCACATGTTAATAACGCACATGTTAATACCGCACCTGTTAATACCGCACCTGTTAATAACGCACCAGTTAATACAGCACCTCTTAATACCGCTCATGTTAATAATGCTCCTGTTAATACCATGCCTGTTAATGACGCGCCTGTTAATAATGCACCTGTTAATACTGCACCTGTTAATAATGCACCAGTTAATACAGCACCTCTTAATACCGCTCATGTTAATAATGCACCTGTTAATACCACGCCTGTTAATGACGCGCCTGTTAATACCGCAACTGTTAATAATGCGTCTGTTAATAACGCACCTGTTAATACTGCACCTGTTAATACCGCACCTGTTAATACCACACCTATTAATAATGCACCAGTTAATACCGCACCCGTTAATACCGCACCTGTTAATAACGCATCTGCTAATACCGCACCTGTAAATACCGCACATGTTAATAACGCACCTGTTAATACCGCACCTGTAAATACCGCACATGTTAATACCGCACCTGTTAATAACGCACCTGTTAAAAATGCACCTATTAATAACACACCTGTTAATACCGCACATGTTAATAACGCACATGTTAATACCGCACCTGTTAATACCGCACCTGTTAATAACGCACCTGTTAATAACGCACCAGTTAATACAGCACCTCTTAATACCGCTCATGTTAATAATGCACCTGTTAATACCATGCCTGTTAATGACGCGCCTGTTAATAATGCACCTATTAATACTGCACCTGTTAATAATACACCAGTTAATACAGCACTTCTTAATACCGCTCATGTTAATAATGCACCTGTTAATACCGCAACTGTTAATAATGCGCCTGTTAATAACGCACCTGTTAATACCACACCTGTTAATACCGCACCTGTTAATACCACACCTATTAATAATGCACCAGTTAATACCGCACCCGTTAATAACACACCTGTTAATACCGCACATGTTAATAACGCACATGTTAATACCGCACCTCTTAATACCGCTCATGTTAATAACGCACATGTTAATACCATGCCTGTTAATGACGCGCCTGTTAATAATGCACCTGTTAATACTGCACCTGTTAATAATGCACCAGTTAATACAGCACCTCTTAATACCGCTCATGTTAATAATGCACCTGTTAATACCACGCCTGTTAATGACGCGCCTGTTAATAACGCACCTGTTAATACCGCAACTGTTAATAATGCGCCTGTTAATAACGCACCTGTTAATAATGCGCCTGTTAGTAATGCACCTGTTAAGACCGCACCTGTTAATAATGCACCTGTTAATAATACACCTGTTAATACCGCACCTGTTAATACCTCACCTGTTAATACTGTGCTTGTTAATAACGCACCTGTTAATAACGATCCTGTTAATAACGCACCTGTTAATACTGCACCTGTTAATATCGCACCTGTTAATAACACGATTGTTAATAAGCACTTGTTAATACCGTGCTTGTTAATAATGCTCCTGTTAATAGCGTGCCTGTTAATACCTCACCTGTTAATAATGCACCTGTTAATGCCATGCTTGTTAATAACGCACCTGTTAATAGCGCTCCTGTTATAAACGCTCCTGTTAATATCGCACCTGTTAATACCACACCAGTTAATAACGCACCTGTTAATACCACACCTATTAATAAGGCACCTGCTAATACCGCGTTTGTTAATACCTCACCTATTAATACCACACCTGTTGATACAGCATTTGTTAATAACGCACCTGTTAATAGCACACCTGTTAATACCACACCTGTTAATAACGCACTTGTTAATACCGCGCCTGTTAATACCTCACCAGTTAATAATGCATCTGTTAATAACGCACCTGTTAATACCGCACCTGTTAATAAGGCACCTGTTAATACCACGCCTGTTAATACCACACCTGTTAATAGCGCACCTGTTAATACCGCATCTGTTAATAAAACACCTGTTAAAACCGCACCTGCTAATAAGGCACATGTTAATACCGCACCTGTTAATACCGCACCTGCTAATAACACACTTGTTAATAACACACCTGTTAATAACGCTCCTGTTAATACCGCACCTGTTAATAATGCAGCTGTTAATACCACGACTTTTAATAACACGATTGTTAATACCACACATGTTAATACTGCACCTGTTAATAATGCACATGTTAATACCGCACCTGTTAATAGCGCACCTGTTAATACTGCATCTGTTAATAATGCACCTGTTAATAAAACACCTGTTAAAACCGCACCTGCTAATAAGGCACATGTTAATACCGCACCTGTTAATACCGCACCTGTTAATAACACCCTTGTGAATAACACACCTGTTAATAACGCTCCTGTTAATACCGCACCTGTTAATAATGCAGCTGTTAATACCACGACTTTTAATAACACGATTGTTAATACCACACATGTTAATACTGCACCTGTTAATAATGCACATGTTAATACTGCACCTGTTAATAGCGCACCTGTTAATAACTCACCTGTCAAAAATGCACCTATTAATAATGCGCCTGTTAATACCGCACCTGTTAATAATGCTCCTGTTATAAACGCTCCTGTCAATACCGCACCTGTTAATAATGCACCTGTAATAAAACACCTGTTAATACCGCACCTGTTCATAATGCAGCTGTTAACACCGCACCTGTTAATAATGCACCTGTTAATAATGCACCTGTTAATACCACACCTGATAATATCGCACCTGTTAAAACCGCAACTGTTAATAATGCAGCTGTAATAAAACACCTGTTAATATCGCACCTGTTAATACCGCATCTGTTAATAATGCGCCTGTTAATAACGCACCTGTTAATAATGCGCCTGTTAGTAATGCACCTGTTAAGACCGCACCTGTTAATAATGCACCTGTTAATAATACACCTGTTAATACCGCACCTGTTAATACCTCACCTGTTAATACTGTGCTTGTTAATAACGCACCTGTTAATAACGATCCTGTTAATAACGCACCTGTTAATACTGCACCTGTTAATATCGCACCTGTTAATAACACGATTGTTAATAAGCACTTGTTAATACCGTGCTTGTTAATAATGCTCCTGTTAATAGCGTGCCTGTTAATACCTCACCTGTTAATAATGCACCTGTTAATGCCATGCTTGTTAATAACGCACCTGTTAATAGCGCTCCTGTTATAAACGCTCCTGTTAATATCGCACCTGTTAATACCACACCAGTTAATAACGCACCTGTTAATACCACACCTATTAATAAGGCACCTGCTAATACCGCGTTTGTTAATACCTCACCTATTAATACCACACCTGTTGATACAGCATTTGTTAATAACGCACCTGTTAATAGCACACCTGTTAATACCACACCTGTTAATAACGCACTTGTTAATACCGCGCCTGTTAATACCTCACCAGTTAATAATGCATCTGTTAATAACGCACCTGTTAATACCGCACCTGTTAATAAGGCACCTGTTAATACCACGCCTGTTAATACCACACCTGTTAATAGCGCACCTGTTAATACCGCATCTGTTAATAAAACACCTGTTAAAACCGCACCTGCTAATAAGGCACATGTTAATACCGCACCTGTTAATACCGCACCTGTTAATAACACACTTGTTAATAACACACCTGTTAATAACGCTCCTGTTAATACCGCACCTGTTAATAATGCAGCTGTTAATACCACGACTTTTAATAACACGATTGTTAATACCACACATGTTAATACTGCACCTGTTAATAATGCACATGTTAATACCGCACCTGTTAATAGCGCACCTGTTAATACTGCATCTGTTAATAATGCACCTGTTAATAAAACACCTGTTAAAACCGCACCTGCTAATAAGGCACATGTTAATACCGCACCTGTTAATACCGCACCTGTTAATAACACCCTTGTTAATAACACACCTGTTATTAACGCTCCTGTTAATACCGCACCTGTTAATAATGCAGCTGTTAATACCACGACTTTTAATAACACGATTGTTAATACCACACATGTTAATACTGCACCTGTTAATAATGCACATGTTAATACTGCACCTGTTAATAGCGCACCTGTTAATAACTCACCTGTCAAAAATGCACCTATTAATAATGCGCCTGTTAATACCGCACCTGTTAATAATGCTCCTGTTATAAACGCTCCTGTCAATACCGCACCTGTTAATAATGCACCTGTAATAAAACACCTGTTAATACCGCGCCTGTTCATAATGCAGCTGTTAACACCGCACCTGTTAATAATGCACCTGTTAATAATGCACCTGTTAATACCACACCTGTTAATATCGCACCTGTTAAAACCGCAACTGTTAATAATGCAGCTGTAATAAAACACCTGTTAATATCGCACCTGTTAATACCGCATCTGTTAATAATGCACCTGTTTATAATGCAACTGTTAATAACGCACCGGTTCATAATACACCTATTAATACCTCACCTATTAATACCACACCTGTTAATAACACGCCTGTTAATAATGCACCTGTTAATAATGCTCCTGTTAATAATGCGCCTGTTAATAATACACCTGTTAATACCTCACCAATTAATACCACACCTGTTAATAACGCGCCTGTTAATACCGCATCTGTTAATACCACACCTGTTATAAACGCTCCTGTTAATAACGCACCAGTTAATACCACACCTGTTAATAACGCACCTGTTAATACCGCACCTGTTAATAATGCACCAGTAATAAAACACCTGTTAATACCGCACCTGTTCATAATGCAGCTGTTAACACCACACCTGTTAATAATGCACCTGTTAATACCACACCTGTTAATAATGCACCTGTAATAAAACACCTGTTACTATCGCACCTGTTAATACCGCACCTGTTAATAATGCTCCTGTCAATAAAGCACCTGTTAATATCGCTCCTGTTAATACTGCACCTGTTAATAATGCAGCTGTAATAAAACACCTGTTAATATCACACCTGTTAATACCACACATGTTAATAATGCCCCTGTCAATAAAGCACCTGTTAATATCGCACCTGTAAATACCGCACCTGTTAATAATGCAGCTGTAATAAAACAACTGTTAATATCACACCTGTTAATACCGCACCTGTTAATAATGCACCTGTTAATAATGCAACTGTTAATAACGCGCCTGTTAATACCTCACCTGTTAATAACCACACCTGCTAATAACGCGCCTGTTAATAATGCACCTGTTAATAATGCTCCTGTTAATAACGCGCCTGTTAATAATACACCTGGTAATACCTCACTGTTAATACCACACCTGTTATTAACGTGCCTGTTAATAATGCACCTGTTAATAATGCTCCTGTTAATAACGTGCCTGTTAATAATACACCTGTTAATACCTCACCTGTTAATACCACACCTGCTAATAACGCACCTGTTAATACCGCACCTGTAAATACCACACCTGTTATAAACGCTCCTGTTAATAACGCACCTGTAAATACCGCACCTGTTAATACCACACCTGATAATACCACACCTGTTTGTAATGCACCTGTTAATACAGCACCTGTTAATACCACACCTGATAATACCACACCTGTTTGTACCGCACCTGTTAATACAGCACCTGTTAATAGCGCACCTGTTAATACCACACCTGTTAATAATGCACCTGTTAATAAAACACCTGTTAATACTACACCTGTTAATACTGCACCTGTTAATAATGCACTTGTTAATACTACACCTGTTAATAACGCACCTGTTAATACAACACCTGTTAATATCGCATCTGTTAATGAAACACCTGTTAATACGGCACCTGTTAACACCGCCCCTGTTAATAATGCACCTGTTAATAATGCAGCTGTTAATAACACACCTGTTATAAATGCACCTATTAATAACAGACCTGTTAATACCGCACCTGTTAATACCGCACCTGTTAAAAACTCACCTATTAATAACATGCCTCAACTGTTAATACCGTGCTTGTTAATAACGCACCTGTTAATACCACTCCTGTTAAGACCGCTTCTGTTAATAACGCACCTGTTATTACCACACCTGTAAATACTGTACCTGTTAATACCGCACCTGTTAATACCGCAACTGTTAATAACACACCTGTTATTACCACACCTGTAAATACCGCACCGATTAATAACGTACCTGTTAATAATGCACCTGTAAATACCTCACCTGTTAATACCGCACCTGTTAATAATGCACCAGTTAATAACGCACCTGTTATTACCACACCTGTAAATACCGCACCTGTTAATAACACACCTGTTATTACTACACCTGTAAATACCACACCTGTTAATAACGCACCTGTTAATAATGCACCTGTTAATACCACATCTGTTAATAGCGCGCCTGTTAATACTGCACCTGTTCATAATGCAGCTGTTAACACCCCACCTGTTAATAACGCACCTGTTAATACCGCACCTGTTAATATTGCACCAGTAATAAAACACCTATTAATACCGCACCTGTTAATAATGCATCTGTTAATAATGCAACTGTTAATAACGCGCCTGTTAATACCTCACCTGTTAATACCACACCTGCTAATAACGCGCCTGTTAATAATGCACCTGTTATTAATGCTCCTGTTAATATCACCCCTGTTAATAATACACCTGTTAATACCTCACCTGTTAATACCACACCTGTTAATAACGCGCCTGTTAATAATGCACCTGTTAATAATGCTCCTGTTAATAATGCCCCTGTTAATAATACACCTGTTAATACCTCACCTGTTAATACCACACCTGTTAATAGCGCGCCTGTTAATGATGCACCTGTTAATAATACTCCTGTTAATAACGCACCTGTTAATAATACACCTGTTAATACCTCACCTGTTAATACCACACCTGTTAATAATGCGCCTGTTAATACCGCACCTGTTAATACCACACCTGTTATAAACGCTTGTGTTAATAATGCTCCTGTTATAAACGCACCTGTTATAAACGTCCTGTTAATAATGTACCTGTAAATACCGCACCTGTTAATACCACTCCTGTTAAGACCGCATCTGTTAATAATGCACCTGTTATTACCACACCTGTAAATACCGCACCTGTTAATAACGCACCTGTTAATAATGCATCTGTTATTATCACACCTGTAAATACCGCATCGGTTAATAATGCAACTGTTAATACTACACCTGTTAATAGCGCACCTGTTAATACTACACCTGTTAATATCGCATCTGTTAATAAAACACCTGTTAATATGGCACCTGTTAACACCGCACCTGTTAATAATGCAGCTGTTAATACCACACCTGTTAAAAATGCACATATTAATAACACACCTGTTAATAACACACCTGTTAATACCGCACCTGTTAATACCGCACCTGTTAGAAACGCACCTATTAATAACACACCTCACCTGTTAATACCGTGCTTGTTAATACCGCACCTGTTAATACCACTCCTGTTAAGACCGCATCTGTTAATAATGCACCTGTTATTACCACACCTGTAAATACGGCACCTGTTAATAACGCACCTGTTAATAACGCACCTGTTAATAACGCATCTGTAAATACCGCACCTGTTAATAATGCACCAGTTAATACTTCACCTGCTAATAGCGCACCTGTTAATACTACACCTGTTAATATCACATCTGTTAATAAAACACCTGTTAATATGGCACCTGTAAACACCACACCTGTTAATAATGCAGCTGTTAATACCACACCTGTTAAAAATGCACCTATTAATAACACACTTGTTAATACCACACTTGTTAATACCACACCTGTTAAAAATGCACCTATTAATAACACACCTCACCTGTTAATACCGTGCTTGTTAATACCGCACCTGTTAATACCAATCCTGTTAAGACCGCATCTGTTAATAATGCACCTGTTATTACCACACCTGTAAATACCACACCTGTTAATAATGCACCTGTTAATAACGCACCTGTTATTACCACACCTGTAAATACCGCACCTATTAATAATGCATCTGTTAATAACGCACCTGTTAATACCGCACCTGTTAATACCGCACCTGTTAATAACACACCTGTTATTACCACACCTGTCAATACCGCACCTGGTAATAACGCACCTGTTAATAACACATCTGTTAATACAGCACCAGTTAATAGCGTACCTATTAATACCGCACCTGTTAAAACCGCACCTGTTAATACCACGCCTATTAATAACACACCTGTTGGTAATGCATGTGTTAATACCGCACCTGTTAATAGCGCATGTGTTAATATGGCACCAGTTAACACCACCCCTGTTAATAATGCACCTGCTATCACAGCAACTGTTAATAATGCAGCTGTTAATAATACAGCTTTTAATAATGCAGCTGTTAATAATGCACCTGTTAAAACCACACCGGTTAATACCACAGCTGTTAATACCATATCTGTTAAAAACGCACCTATTAATAACACACCTGTTGATACCACACCTCACCTGTTAATACCATGCTTGTTAATACCGCACCTGTTAATACCTTTCCTGTTAATAATGCACCTGTTAATACCGCGCCTGTTAATAATGCACCTCTTAATACCGCACATGTTAATAATGCACATGTTAATAACGCATCTGTTAATATCGTGCCTATTAATAACACACCTGTTGGTAATGCACGTGTTAATACCACACCTGTTAATAGCGCATGTGTTAATACGGGACTAGTTAACACCGCACCTATTAATAACGCACCTGTTAATACCGCACCTGTTAATACCACACCTGTTAATAATGTACGTGTTAATACCACACCTGTTAATACCGTGCCTATTAATAACACACCTGTTAATAATGCACCTGTTAATACCGCACCTGTTAATACCGCACCTGTTAATATCACACCTGTTAATACCGCACCTGTTAATATAGCACCTGTTAATACCACATCTGTTAATAATGCACCTATTAATAACACACCTATTAATACCACACCTCACCTGTTAATACCGTGCTTGTTAATACCGCAGCTGTTAATACCGCTCCTGTTAATACCGCACCTGTTAATACTGCACCTGTTAATAATGCACCTGTGAATACCGCGCCTATTAATAACACACCTGTTGGTAATGCACATGTTAATACCACACCTGTTAATAGCGCATTTGTTAATATGGCACCAGTTAACACCGCACCTATTAATAACGCACCTGTTAATACCGCACCTGTTAATACCACACTTGTTAATAATGCACGTGTTAATACCACACCTGTTAATACCGCGTCTATTAATAACACACCTGTTAATAATGCACCTGTTAATACCGCACCTGTTAATATTGCACCTGTTAATACCGCACTATTAATAACACTCCTGTTAATATAGCACCTGTTAATACCACATCTGTTAATATCGCATCTGTTAATACCGCATCTGTTAATAACGCACCTATTAATAACACACCTGTTAATACCACACCTCACCTGTTAATACCGCAGCTGTTAATACTGCTCCTGTTAATACCGCACCTGTTAATACCGCACCTGTTAATACCGCGCCTGTTAATAACACACCTGTTAATACCACACCTGTTAATACAGCACCTGTTAATAACTCACCTGTTAATAGGGTACCTGTTAATACCACACCTGTTAATAACACACCTGTTAATAAAACACCTGTTAATACCACACCTGTTAATAACACTCCTGTTAATAAAGCACCTGTTAATAATGCAGCTGTGAACACCGCACCTATTAATAACACACCTGTTAATACGGCACCTGTTAATACGGCACCTGTTAATAACACACCTGATAATAACTCACCTGTTAATACCACACCTGTTAATAGGGTACCTGTTAATACCGCACCTGTTAATAACGCACCTGTTAATAAAACACCTGTTAATACCGCACCTGTTAATAACACTCCTGTTAATAAAGCACCTGTTAATAATGCAGCTGTTAACACTGCACCTATTAATAATGCACCTGTTAATACTGCGCCTGTTAATACGGCACCTGTTAATAATGCACCTGTTAATAAAACACCTGTTAATACCGCACCTGTTAATAACACTCCTGTTAATAAAGCACCTGTTAATAATGCACCTGTTAATAATGTTCCTGTTAGTAATGCTCCTGTTAATACGGCACCTGTTAATAAAGTACATGTTAATAAAACACGGGGGAGAAATTCAGTATCGCCCCATTTGGGGCGCAATTATCGGCCGGGCGCAAAGATTAGTGCCTGGCGCTAATTATCGCCACCGACTGCAAATTTGACTTTTATCGCCCCTGGAGGTGATTGGAGCGCTAAATCAGGTGCTTCACACCTGTCTTAAGGCGCAAAGGCCGAGGAGCGAGGCGCTACCTCAGAGCGCTGGCGAAGCTCATGTAATGTCAGTCAGCAATGGAACACACACACAATGGCACGGGCCAGTTCTTAAAGGGGATGGTTAATCTTGCTTTCCATCCACATCCTGCTCATTGCAGCCTTGAATCGCGGCCTGGAAAGACCTGCACATCAAATCTGCTGGAAAGAACAATGGAGAGTACCAGGCAAAGAGCTCAGAGTGCAGCCCCCACAGTCTCTTCTAAATCGATACAAGGAATGGCAAATCAAAATGAACCTGCAAAGTGCTGCTCAGTACCAAAAACTCCTTCACACAACGTTGAATCTCTCCAGAAGTCTCTCTCTCTCTCTCTCAGAATGCGTAGTTCAAAAATGGCACCAACAATAAAAGGCAGGAAGCGGTCACCTTTAAATAGCACTCCCCCTTTCCCTTCATGACTGCAGAACGCTCCCCTCAACCTGTCGTTGCTAGCGGCAGGCGGTAAGGCAGGGGGCGCCACTCAATATCCGCTCCGGGGTGATACCGGGGCGTTGCGCACTCGACTGACTTCACGATCTGCCGGCGCAGGAGATCGTGGCGGTAGTGTTTAGCGCCGCCGCAAAATGTCTAGTTAATTTCGCGAGCGGCGCAAACTTCGCCGCACCTGGGCGCTAGATGCTTTGCGCCCCATTAGCGCCCTCTTAAGGTGCTAACGGGAGGCGCAACCAACTGAATTTTTCCCCCCACCTGTTAATACTGTGCCTGTTAATATGGCACCTGTTAATAAAGCACCTGTTAATAACACACCTGTTAATACTGCACCTGTTAATACCGCACCTGTTAATAATGCACCTGTTAACACAGCAACGGTTAATAATGCACCTGTTAATACCGCACCTGTTACTAACACTCCTGTCAATAAAGCACCTGTTAACACCGCACCTGTTAATCTTCTTCTTCTTAGGCAGTCCCTCGGAACCGAAGATGACTTGCTTCCACATTAAAAATGAGTTCTCTGGTGACTGATAAGTCCAATGCGGGACCTACAGTCTCTGTCACAGGTGGGGCAGACGGTGGTTGAATGGTCGGGTGGGTGGGGTGCTTGGGTTGACGTGCGCTCCTTCCGCTGTTTGCGCTTGGCTTCCACTTGCTCCCGGCGAAGAGACTCAAGGTATTCGGCGCCCTCCCGGATACTTCTCCTCCACTTTGTGCGGTCATGGGCCAGGGATTCCCAGGTGTCGGTGGGGATGTTGCACTTTTTCAAGGAGGCTTTGAGGGTGTCCTTGAAGCGTTTCCTCTGCCCACCTGGGGCTCTCTTGCCGTGTCGGAGCTCCAAGTAGAGCGCTTGTTTTGGGAGTCTCGTATTGGGCATGCAGACGATGTGACCCGTCCATCGGAGCTGAGCGAGCGTGGTCAAAGCTTCGATGCTGGGGATGTTGGCCTGAGCGAGAACACTGACGTTGGTGCACCTATCCTGCCAATGGATTTGCAGGATCTTGCGGAGGCAGTGTTGGTGGTACCTCTCCAGTGCTTTGAGGTGCCTGCTGTACATGGTCCATGTCTCTGAGGCATACAGGAGCGCTCCTCCCTCCTTCCCGCAGGTGCTCTTGTAATTGGCGCGCGGTGAAGATCATGTCCATTGTGCCCCTTAGTGGGCGGAATCCGCATTGCGACTCAGGGATGAGCGCTTCAGCCACTGGGAGAAGGCGATTGAGGAGGATTCTTGCGATGACTTTCCCTGTGGCAGACAGCAGGGAAACTCCTCTGTAATTACCGCAATCGGACTTGTCACCTTTCTTGAAGATGGTCACAATTACGGCGTCTCTGAGATCCCCTGGCATGCTCTCCTCCTTCCAGATAAGAGAAATGAGTTCATGAATTTGCGCCAGTAGTGCTTCTCCACCATGCTTTAGTGCCTCGGCGGGGATTCCATCTGCTCCTGAGGCCTTGTTGTTCTTCAGTTGTCGGATGGCCTTTTCAACCTCATGCCGGGCTGGGGTTGTGCTGAGATGGTGGTGGGTAGCATGCTGCAAATTGGAGTTGAGGACACTCGCGTCGAAGACAGAGTCTCGGTTAATAATGCGCCTGTTAATACCGCACCTGTTAATAATGCACCTGTTAATAATGCACCTGTTAATACCACACCTGTTAATAGGGTACCTGTTAACACCGCACCTGTTAATAATACAAGTGTCAATAAAGCACCTGTTAATATTGCACCTGTTAATAACGCACCTGTTAATACTGCGCCTGTTAATAATGCACCTGATAACATAGCAACGGTTAATAATGCACCTGTTAATACCGCACCTGTTAATAACGCACCTGTTAATACAGCGCCTGTTAATAATGCACCTGTTAATACCGCACCTGTTAATACCACACCTGTTAATATGGCGCCTGTTAATAATGCACCTGTTAATACCGCACCTGTTAAAACCGCACCTGTTAATACCACACCTGTTAATAATGCAGCTGTTAATAATGCACTTGTTAATACAACACCTGCTAATACCGCACCTGTTAATATTGCACCTGTTAATACCGCACTGTTAATAACGCTCCTGTATAATAAAGCACCTGCTAATACCGCACCTGTTAATACCACACCTGTTGGTACCACACCTGTTAACACAGCACCTGTTAATACCGCACCTGTTAATACCACACCTGTTGGTACCACACCTGTTAACATCGCACCTGTAAATACCGCACCTGTTAATAAAACACCTGTTAATAATGCACATGTTAATAATGCAGCTGTTAACAACACACCTGTTAACACCGCACCTGTTAATAATGCACCTGTTAATACCGCACCTGTTAATACTGCACCTGTTAATATTGTACCTGTTAATAACACACCTGTTAATACCGCACCTGTTAATAACGCTCCTGCCAATAAAGCACCTGTTAATACTGCACCTGTTAATATTGCACCTGTTAATACCGCACCTGTTAATACTGCGCCTGTTAATAATGCACCTGATAACATAGCAACGGTTAATAATGCACCTGTTAATACCGCACCTGTTAATAACGCACCTGTTAATACAGCGCCTGTTAATAATGCACCTGTTAATACCGCACCTGTTAATACCACACCTGTTAATATGGCGCCTGTTAATAATGCACCTGTTAATACCGCACCTGTTAAAACCGCACCTGTTAATACCACACCTGTTAATAATGCAGCTGTTAATAATGCACTTGTTAATACAACACCTGCTAATACCGCACCTGTTAATATTGCACCTGTTAATACCGCACTGTTAATAACGCTCCTGTATAATAAAGCACCTGCTAATACCGCACCTGTTAATACCACACCTGTTGGTACCACACCTGTTAACACAGCACCTGTTAATACCGCACCTGTTAAAACCGCACCTGTTAATACCACACCTGTTAATAATGCAGCTGTTAATAATGCACTTGTTAATACAACACCTGCTAATACCGCACCTGTTAATATTGCACCTGTTAATACCGCACTGTTAATAACGCTCCTGTATAATAAAGCACCTGCTAATACTGCACCTGTTAATACCACACCTGTTGGTACCACACCTGTTAACACAGCACCTGTTAATACCGCACCTGTTAATACCACACCTGTTGGTACCACACCTGTTAACATCGCACCTGTAAATACCGCACCTGTTAATAAAACACCTGTTAATAATGCACATGTTAATATTGCAGCTGTTAACAACACACCTGTTAACACCGCACCTGTTAATAATGCACCTGTTAATACCGCACCTGTTAATACTGCACCTGTTAATATTGTACCTGTTAATAACACACCTGTTAATACCGCACCTGTTAATAACGCTCCTGCCAATAAAGCACCTGTTAATACTGCACCTGTTAATATTGCACCTGTTAATACCGCACCTGTTAATACTGCGCCTGTTAATAATGCACCTGATAACATAGCAACGGTTAATAATGCACCTGTTAATACCGCACCTGTTAATAACGCACCTGTTAATACAGCGCCTGTTAATAATGCACCTGTTAATACCGCACCTGTTAATACCACACCTGTTAATATGGCGCCTGTTAATAATGCACCTATTAATACCGCACCTGTTAAAACCGCACCTGTTAATACCACACCTGTTAATAATGCAGCTGTTAATAATGCACTTGTTAATACAACACCTGCTAATACCGCACCTGTTAATATTGCACCTGTTAATACCGCACTGTTAATAACGCTCCTGTATAATAAAGCACCTGCTAATACCGCACCTGTTAATACCACACCTGTTGGTACCACACCTGTTAACACAGCACCTGTTAATACCGCACCTGTTAATACCACACCTGTTGGTACCACACCTGTTAACATCGCACCTGTAAATACCGCACCTGTTAATAAAACACCTGTTAATAATGCACATGTTAATAATGCAGCTGTTAACAACACACCTGTTAACACCGCACCTGTTAATAATGCACCTGTTAATACCGCACCTGTTAATACTGCACCTGTTAATATTGTACCTGTTAATAACACACCTGTTAATACCGCACCTGTTAATAACGCTCCTGCCAATAAAGCACCTGTTAATACTGCACCTGTTAATATTGCACCTGTTAATACCGCACCTGTTAATACTGCACCTGTTAATACCGCACCTGTTAATACCGCACCTGTTAATATTGCACCTGTTAATACCGCACTGTTAATAACGCTGCTGTTAATAAAGCACCTGTTAATACCACACCTGTTAATACCGCACCTGTTAAAAACACACCTGTTAATACCGCACCTGTTAATAATGCAGCTGTTAATAATGCACTTGTTAATATAGCACCTGCTAATACTGCACCTGTTAATATTGTACCTGTTAATACCACATCTGTTAATACCACACCTGTTAATACTGCACCTGTTAATACCACACCTGTTAGTACCACACCTGTTAATGCAGCACCTGTTATATCGCACCTGTTAATAACGCACCTGTTAATACCGCACCTGTTAATACAGCACCTGTTAATATTGCACCTGTTAATAACACACCTGTTAATACCGCACCTGTTAATAACGCTCCTGCCAATAAAGCACCTGTTAATACTGCACCTGTTAATATTGCACCTGTTAATACCACACCTGTTAATACCGCACCTGTTAAAAACACACCTGTTAATACCGCACCTGTTAATAATGCAGCTGTTAATAATGCACTTGTTAATATAGCACCTGCTAATACTGCACCTGTTAATATTGTACCTGTTAATACCACATCTGTTAATACCACACCTGTTAATACCGCACCTGTTAATACCACACCTGTTAACACAACACCTGTTAATACTGCACCTGTTAATATCACACCTGTTAGTACCACACCTGTTAATGCAGCACCTGTTATATCGCACCTGTTAATAACGCACCTGTTAATACCGCACCTGTTAATACAGCACCTGTTCATAACTTACCTGTTAATACCACACCTGTTAATAGGGTACCTGTTAATACCACACCTGTTAATAACGCACCTGTTAATAAAACACCTGTTAATAATGCACCTGATAACATAGCAACGGTTAATAATGCACATGTTAATACCGCACCTGTTAATACCAAACCTGTTAACACAACACCTGTTAATACCGCACCTGTTAATACCACACCTGTTCATACCACACCTGTTAACACCGCACCTGTTAATACCGCACCTGTTAATACCACACCTGTTAGTACCACACCTGTTAATGCAGCACCTGTTATATCGCACTTGTTAATAACGCACCTGTTAATACCGCACCTGTTAATACAGCACCTGTTAATAACGCACCTGTTAATACCACACCTGTGAATGGGGTACCTGTTAATACCACACCTGTTAATAAGGCACCTGTCAATACCACACCTGTTAATAATGCATCTGTTAATACCACAACTGTTAATAACATACCTGTTAATACCACACCTGTTAATAATGCACCTTTTAATAACACTCCTGTTAATAACGCACCTGTTAATACTGCACCTATTAATAATGCGCTTGTTAATACTGCACCTATTAATACTTCATCTGTTAATACCACACCTGTTATAACATACTTGTTAATACGGCACCTGTTAATACCGCAGCTGTTAATAACGCACCTATTAATAACGCACCTGTTACTAACGCAGCTGTTAATAACACACCTGTTAATACCGCGCCGATTAATAACACACCTGTTAATAATGCACCTGTTAATTTCGCACCTGTTAATACTACACCTGTTAATAGGGTACCTGTTAACACCGCACCTGTTAATAATACAAGTGTCAATAAAGCACCTGTTAATATTGCACCTGTTAATAACGCACCTGTTAATACTGCGCCTGTTAATAATGCACCTGATAACATAGCAATGGTTAATAATGCACCTGTTAATACCACACCTGTTAATAACGCACCTGTTAATACCGCACCTGTTAATACCACACCTGTTAATATGGCGCCTGTTAATAATGCACCTGTTAATACCGCACCTGTTAAAACCGCACCTGTTAATACCACACCTGTTAATAATGCACCTGTTAACACAGCAACGGTTAATAATGCACCTGTTAATACCGCACCTGTTACTAACACTCCTGTCAATAAAGCACCTGTTAACACCGCACCTGTTAATCTTCTTCTTCTTAGGCAGTCCCTCGGAACCGAAGATGACTTGCTTCCACATTAAAAATGAGTTCTCTGGTGACTGATAAGTCCAATGCGGGACCTACAGTCTCTGTCACAGGTGGGGCAGACGGTGGTTGAATGGTCGGGTGGGTGGGGTGCTTGGGTTGACGTGCGCTCCTTCCGCTGTTTGCGCTTGGCTTCCACTTGCTCCCGGCGAAGAGACTCAAGGTATTCGGCGCCCTCCCGGATACTTCTCCTCCACTTTGTGCGGTCATGGGCCAGGGATTCCCAGGTGTCGGTGGGGATGTTGCACTTTTTCAAGGAGGCTTTGAGGGTGTCCTTGAAGCGTTTCCTCTGCCCACCTGGGGCTCTCTTGCCGTGTCGGAGCTCCAAGTAGAGCGCTTGTTTTGGGAGTCTCGTATTGGGCATGCAGACGATGTGACCCGTCCATCGGAGCTGAGCGAGCGTGGTCAAAGCTTCGATGCTGGGGATGTTGGCCTGAGCGAGAACACTGACGTTGGTGCACCTATCCTGCCAATGGATTTGCAGGATCTTGCGGAGGCAGTGTTGGTGGTACCTCTCCAGTGCTTTGAGGTGCCTGCTGTACATGGTCCATGTCTCTGAGGCATACAGGAGCGCTCCTCCCTCCTTCCCGCAGGTGCTCTTGTAATTGGCGCGCGGTGAAGATCATGTCCATTGTGCCCCTTAGTGGGCGGAATCCGCATTGCGACTCAGGGATGAGCGCTTCAGCCACTGGGAGAAGGCGATTGAGGAGGATTCTTGCGATGACTTTCCCTGTGGCAGACAGCAGGGAAACTCCTCTGTAATTACCGCAATCGGACTTGTCACCTTTCTTGAAGATGGTCACAATTACGGCGTCTCTGAGATCCCCTGGCATGCTCTCCTCCTTCCAGATAAGAGAAATGAGTTCATGAATTTGCGCCAGTAGTGCTTCTCCACCATGCTTTAGTGCCTCGGCGGGGATTCCATCTGCTCCTGAGGCCTTGTTGTTCTTCAGTTGTCGGATGGCCTTTTCAACCTCATGCCGGGCTGGGGTTGTGCTGAGATGGTGGTGGGTAGCATGCTGCAAATTGGAGTTGAGGACACTCGCGTCGAAGACAGAGTCTCGGTTAATAATGCGCCTGTTAATACCGCACCTGTTAATAATGCACCTGTTAATAATGCACCTGTTAATACCACACCTGTTAATAGGGTACCTGTTAACACCGCACCTGTTAATAATACAAGTGTCAATAAAGCACCTGTTAATATTGCACCTGTTAATAACGCACCTGTTAATACTGCGCCTGTTAATAATGCACCTGATAACATAGCAACGGTTAATAATGCACCTGTTAATACCGCACCTGTTAATAACGCACCTGTTAATACAGCGCCTGTTAATAATGCACCTGTTAATACCGCACCTGTTAATACCACACCTGTTAATATGGCGCCTGTTAATAATGCACCTGTTAATACCGCACCTGTTAAAACCGCACCTGTTAATACCACACCTGTTAATAATGCAGCTGTTAATAATGCACTTGTTAATACAACACCTGCTAATACCGCACCTGTTAATATTGCACCTGTTAATACCGCACTGTTAATAACGCTCCTGTATAATAAAGCACCTGCTAATACCGCACCTGTTAATACCACACCTGTTGGTACCACACCTGTTAACACAGCACCTGTTAATACCGCACCTGTTAATACCACACCTGTTGGTACCACACCTGTTAACATCGCACCTGTAAATACCGCACCTGTTAATAAAACACCTGTTAATAATGCACATGTTAATAATGCAGCTGTTAACAACACACCTGTTAACACCGCACCTGTTAATAATGCACCTGTTAATACCGCACCTGTTAATACTGCACCTGTTAATATTGTACCTGTTAATAACACACCTGTTAATACCGCACCTGTTAATAACGCTCCTGCCAATAAAGCACCTGTTAATACTGCACCTGTTAATATTGCACCTGTTAATACCGCACCTGTTAATACTGCGCCTGTTAATAATGCACCTGATAACATAGCAACGGTTAATAATGCACCTGTTAATACCGCACCTGTTAATAACGCACCTGTTAATACAGCGCCTGTTAATAATGCACCTGTTAATACCGCACCTGTTAATACCACACCTGTTAATATGGCGCCTGTTAATAATGCACCTGTTAATACCGCACCTGTTAAAACCGCACCTGTTAATACCACACCTGTTAATAATGCAGCTGTTAATAATGCACTTGTTAATACAACACCTGCTAATACCGCACCTGTTAATATTGCACCTGTTAATACCGCACTGTTAATAACGCTCCTGTATAATAAAGCACCTGCTAATACCGCACCTGTTAATACCACACCTGTTGGTACCACACCTGTTAACACAGCACCTGTTAATACCGCACCTGTTAAAACCGCACCTGTTAATACCACACCTGTTAATAATGCAGCTGTTAATAATGCACTTGTTAATACAACACCTGCTAATACCGCACCTGTTAATATTGCACCTGTTAATACCGCACTGTTAATAACGCTCCTGTATAATAAAGCACCTGCTAATACTGCACCTGTTAATACCACACCTGTTGGTACCACACCTGTTAACACAGCACCTGTTAATACCGCACCTGTTAATACCACACCTGTTGGTACCACACCTGTTAACATCGCACCTGTAAATACCGCACCTGTTAATAAAACACCTGTTAATAATGCACATGTTAATAATGCAGCTGTTAACAACACACCTGTTAACACCGCACCTGTTAATAATGCACCTGTTAATACCGCACCTGTTAATACTGCACCTGTTAATATTGTACCTGTTAATAACACACCTGTTAATACCGCACCTGTTAATAACGCTCCTGCCAATAAAGCACCTGTTAATACTGCACCTGTTAATATTGCACCTGTTAATACCGCACCTGTTAATACTGCGCCTGTTAATAATGCACCTGATAACATAGCAACGGTTAATAATGCACCTGTTAATACCGCACCTGTTAATAACGCACCTGTTAATACAGCGCCTGTTAATAATGCACCTGTTAATACCGCACCTGTTAATACCACACCTGTTAATATGGCGCCTGTTAATAATGCACCTATTAATACCGCACCTGTTAAAACCGCACCTGTTAATACCACACCTGTTAATAATGCAGCTGTTAATAATGCACTTGTTAATACAACACCTGCTAATACCGCACCTGTTAATATTGCACCTGTTAATACCGCACTGTTAATAACGCTCCTGTATAATAAAGCACCTGCTAATACCGCACCTGTTAATACCACACCTGTTGGTACCACACCTGTTAACACAGCACCTGTTAATACCGCACCTGTTAATACCACACCTGTTGGTACCACACCTGTTAACATCGCACCTGTAAATACCGCACCTGTTAATAAAACACCTGTTAATAATGCACATGTTAATAATGCAGCTGTTAACAACACACCTGTTAACACCGCACCTGTTAATAATGCACCTGTTAATACCGCACCTGTTAATACTGCACCTGTTAATATTGTACCTGTTAATAACACACCTGTTAATACCGCACCTGTTAATAACGCTCCTGCCAATAAAGCACCTGTTAATACTGCACCTGTTAATATTGCACCTGTTAATACCGCACCTGTTAATACTGCACCTGTTAATACCGCACCTGTTAATACCGCACCTGTTAATATTGCACCTGTTAATACCGCACTGTTAATAACGCTGCTGTTAATAAAGCACCTGTTAATACCACACCTGTTAATACCGCACCTGTTAAAAACACACCTGTTAATACCGCACCTGTTAATAATGCAGCTGTTAATAATGCACTTGTTAATATAGCACCTGCTAATACTGCACCTGTTAATATTGTACCTGTTAATACCACATCTGTTAATACCACACCTGTTAATACTGCACCTGTTAATACCACACCTGTTAGTACCACACCTGTTAATGCAGCACCTGTTATATCGCACCTGTTAATAACGCACCTGTTAATACCGCACCTGTTAATACAGCACCTGTTAATATTGCACCTGTTAATAACACACCTGTTAATACCGCACCTGTTAATAACGCTCCTGCCAATAAAGCACCTGTTAATACTGCACCTGTTAATATTGCACCTGTTAATACCACACCTGTTAATACCGCACCTGTTAAAAACACACCTGTTAATACCGCACCTGTTAATAATGCAGCTGTTAATAATGCACTTGTTAATATAGCACCTGCTAATACTGCACCTGTTAATATTGTACCTGTTAATACCACATCTGTTAATACCACACCTGTTAATACCGCACCTGTTAATACCACACCTGTTAACACAACACCTGTTAATACTGCACCTGTTAATATCACACCTGTTAGTACCACACCTGTTAATGCAGCACCTGTTATATCGCACCTGTTAATAACGCACCTGTTAATACCGCACCTGTTAATACAGCACCTGTTCATAACTTACCTGTTAATACCACACCTGTTAATAGGGTACCTGTTAATACCACACCTGTTAATAACGCACCTGTTAATAAAACACCTGTTAATAATGCACCTGATAACATAGCAACGGTTAATAATGCACATGTTAATACCGCACCTGTTAATACCAAACCTGTTAACACAACACCTGTTAATACCGCACCTGTTAATACCACACCTGTTCATACCACACCTGTTAACACCGCACCTGTTAATACCGCACCTGTTAATACCACACCTGTGAATGGGGTACCTGTTAATACCACACCTGTTAATAAGGCACCTGTCAATACCACACCTGTTAATAATGCATCTGTTAATACCACAACTGTTAATAACATACCTGTTAATACCACACCTGTTAATAATGCACCTTTTAATAACACTCCTGTTAATAACGCACCTGTTAATACTGCACCTATTAATAATGCGCTTGTTAATACTGCACCTATTAATACTTCATCTGTTAATACCACACCTGTTATAACATACTTGTTAATACGGCACCTGTTAATACCGCAGCTGTTAATAACGCACCTATTAATAACGCACCTGTTACTAACGCAGCTGTTAATAACACACCTGTTAATACCGCGCCGATTAATAACACACCTGTTAATAATGCACCTGTTAATTTCGCACCTGTTAATACTACACCTGTTAATAGGGTACCTGTTAACACCGCACCTGTTAATAATACAAGTGTCAATAAAGCACCTGTTAATATTGCACCTGTTAATAACGCACCTGTTAATACTGCGCCTGTTAATAATGCACCTGATAACATAGCAATGGTTAATAATGCACCTGTTAATACCACACCTGTTAATAACGCACCTGTTAATACCGCACCTGTTAATACCACACCTGTTAATATGGCGCCTGTTAATAATGCACCTGTTAATACCGCACCTGTTAAAACCGCACCTGTTAATACCACACCTGTTAATAATGCACCTGTTAACACAGCAACGGTTAATAATGCACCTGTTAATACCGCACCTGTTACTAACACTCCTGTCAATAAAGCACCTGTTAACACCGCACCTGTTAATCTTCTTCTTCTTAGGCAGTCCCTCGGAACCGAAGATGACTTGCTTCCACATTAAAAATGAGTTCTCTGGTGACTGATAAGTCCAATGCGGGACCTACAGTCTCTGTCACAGGTGGGGCAGACGGTGGTTGAATGGTCGGGTGGGTGGGGTGCTTGGGTTGACGTGCGCTCCTTCCGCTGTTTGCGCTTGGCTTCCACTTGCTCCCGGCGAAGAGACTCAAGGTATTCGGCGCCCTCCCGGATACTTCTCCTCCACTTTGTGCGGTCATGGGCCAGGGATTCCCAGGTGTCGGTGGGGATGTTGCACTTTTTCAAGGAGGCTTTGAGGGTGTCCTTGAAGCGTTTCCTCTGCCCACCTGGGGCTCTCTTGCCGTGTCGGAGCTCCAAGTAGAGCGCTTGTTTTGGGAGTCTCGTATTGGGCATGCAGACGATGTGACCCGTCCATCGGAGCTGAGCGAGCGTGGTCAAAGCTTCGATGCTGGGGATGTTGGCCTGAGCGAGAACACTGACGTTGGTGCACCTATCCTGCCAATGGATTTGCAGGATCTTGCGGAGGCAGTGTTGGTGGTACCTCTCCAGTGCTTTGAGGTGCCTGCTGTACATGGTCCATGTCTCTGAGGCATACAGGAGCGCTCCTCCCTCCTTCCCGCAGGTGCTCTTGTAATTGGCGCGCGGTGAAGATCATGTCCATTGTGCCCCTTAGTGGGCGGAATCCGCATTGCGACTCAGGGATGAGCGCTTCAGCCACTGGGAGAAGGCGATTGAGGAGGATTCTTGCGATGACTTTCCCTGTGGCAGACAGCAGGGAAACTCCTCTGTAATTACCGCAATCGGACTTGTCACCTTTCTTGAAGATGGTCACAATTACGGCGTCTCTGAGATCCCCTGGCATGCTCTCCTCCTTCCAGATAAGAGAAATGAGTTCATGAATTTGCGCCAGTAGTGCTTCTCCACCATGCTTTAGTGCCTCGGCGGGGATTCCATCTGCTCCTGAGGCCTTGTTGTTCTTCAGTTGTCGGATGGCCTTTTCAACCTCATGCCGGGCTGGGGTTGTGCTGAGATGGTGGTGGGTAGCATGCTGCAAATTGGAGTTGAGGACACTCGCGTCGAAGACAGAGTCTCGGTTAATAATGCGCCTGTTAATACCGCACCTGTTAATAATGCACCTGTTAATAATGCACCTGTTAATACCACACCTGTTAATAGGGTACCTGTTAACACCGCACCTGTTAATAATACAAGTGTCAATAAAGCACCTGTTAATATTGCACCTGTTAATAACGCACCTGTTAATACTGCGCCTGTTAATAATGCACCTGATAACATAGCAACGGTTAATAATGCACCTGTTAATACCGCACCTGTTAATAACGCACCTGTTAATACAGCGCCTGTTAATAATGCACCTGTTAATACCGCACCTGTTAATACCACACCTGTTAATATGGCGCCTGTTAATAATGCACCTGTTAATACCGCACCTGTTAAAACCGCACCTGTTAATACCACACCTGTTAATAATGCAGCTGTTAATAATGCACTTGTTAATACAACACCTGCTAATACCGCACCTGTTAATATTGCACCTGTTAATACCGCACTGTTAATAACGCTCCTGTATAATAAAGCACCTGCTAATACCGCACCTGTTAATACCACACCTGTTGGTACCACACCTGTTAACACAGCACCTGTTAATACCGCACCTGTTAATACCACACCTGTTGGTACCACACCTGTTAACATCGCACCTGTAAATACCGCACCTGTTAATAAAACACCTGTTAATAATGCACATGTTAATAATGCAGCTGTTAACAACACACCTGTTAACACCGCACCTGTTAATAATGCACCTGTTAATACCGCACCTGTTAATACTGCACCTGTTAATATTGTACCTGTTAATAACACACCTGTTAATACCGCACCTGTTAATAACGCTCCTGCCAATAAAGCACCTGTTAATACTGCACCTGTTAATATTGCACCTGTTAATACCGCACCTGTTAATACTGCACCTGTTAATACCGCACCTGTTAATACCGCACCTGTTAATATTGCACCTGTTAATACCGCACCTGTTAATAATGCAGCTGTTAATAATGCACTTGTTAATATAGCACCTGCTAATACTGCACCTGTTAATATTGTACCTGTTAATACCACATCTGTTAATACCACACCTGTTAATACTGCACCTGTTAATACCACACCTGTTAGTACCACACCTGTTAATGCAGCACCTGTTATATCGCACCTGTTAATAACGCACCTGTTAATACCGCACCTGTTAATACAGCACCTGTTAATATTGCACCTGTTAATAACACACCTGTTAATACCGCACCTGTTAATAACGCTCCTGCCAATAAAGCACCTGTTAATACTGCACCTGTTAATATTGCACCTGTTAATACCACACCTGTTAATACCGCACCTGTTAAAAACACACCTGTTAATACCGCACCTGTTAATAATGCAGCTGTTAATAATGCACTTGTTAATATAGCACCTGCTAATACTGCACCTGTTAATATTGTACCTGTTAATACCACATCTGTTAATACCACACCTGTTAATACCGCACCTGTTAATACCACACCTGTTAACACAACACCTGTTAATACTGCACCTGTTAATATCACACCTGTTAGTACCACACCTGTTAATGCAGCACCTGTTATATCGCACCTGTTAATAACGCACCTGTTAATACCGCACCTGTTAATACAGCACCTGTTCATAACTTACCTGTTAATACCACACCTGTTAATAGGGTACCTGTTAATACCACACCTGTTAATAACGCACCTGTTAATAAAACACCTGTTAATAATGCACCTGATAACATAGCAACGGTTAATAATGCACATGTTAATACCGCACCTGTTAATACCAAACCTGTTAACACAACACCTGTTAATACCGCACCTGTTAATACCACACCTGTTCATACCACACCTGTTAACACCGCACCTGTTAATACCGCACCTGTTAATACCACACCTGTGAATGGGGTACCTGTTAATACCACACCTGTTAATAAGGCACCTGTCAATACCACACCTGTTAATAATGCATCTGTTAATACCACAACTGTTAATAACATACCTGTTAATACCACACCTGTTAATAATGCACCTTTTAATAACACTCCTGTTAATAACGCACCTGTTAATACTGCACCTATTAATAATGCGCTTGTTAATACTGCACCTATTAATACTTCATCTGTTAATACCACACCTGTTATAACATACTTGTTAATACGGCACCTGTTAATACCGCAGCTGTTAATAACGCACCTATTAATAACGCACCTGTTACTAACGCAGCTGTTAATAACACACCTGTTAATACCGCGCCGATTAATAACACACCTGTTAATAATGCACCTGTTAATTTCGCACCTGTTAATACTACACCTGTTAATAGGGTACCTGTTAACACCGCACCTGTTAATAATACAAGTGTCAATAAAGCACCTGTTAATATTGCACCTGTTAATAACGCACCTGTTAATACTGCGCCTGTTAATAATGCACCTGATAACATAGCAATGGTTAATAATGCACCTGTTAATACCACACCTGTTAATAACGCACCTGTTAATACCGCACCTGTTAATACCACACCTGTTAATATGGCGCCTGTTAATAATGCACCTGTTAATACCGCACCTGTTAAAAAAGCACCTGTTAATACCGCACCTGTTAATAATGCAGCTGTTAATAATGCACTTGTTAATACAACACCTGCTAATACCGCACCTGTTAATATTGCACCTGTTAATACCGCACTGTTAATAATGCTCCTGTATAATAAAGCACCTGGTAATAATGCATCTGTTAATACCACCCCTGTTAATACCGCACCTGTTAATACCACACCTGTTAACACAGCACCTGTTAGTACCGCACCTGTTAATACCACACCTGTTGGTACCACACCTGTTAACATCGCACCTGTTAATACCGCACCTGTTAATAAAACACCTGTTAATAATGCACCTGTTAATAATGCAGCTGTTAACAACACACCTGTTAACACCGCACCTGTTAATAAAACGCCTGTTAACAACACACCTGTTAATACCGCACCTGTTAATAAAACACCTGTTAATAATGCACCTGTTAATAATGCAGCTGTTAACAACACACCTGTTAATACCGCACCTGTTAATAAAACACCTGTTAACAACACACCTGTTAATACCGCACCTGTTAATACCACACCTGTTAATAACGCTCCTGCCAATAAAGCACCTGTTAATACCGCACCTGTTAATACCGCACCTATTAATACCGCACCTGTTAATACCGCACCTGTTAATATTGCACCTGTTAATACCACACTGTTAATAACGCTGCTGTTAATAAAGCACCTGTTAATACCACACCTGTTAATACCGCACCTGTTAAAAACACACCTGTTAATACCGCACCTGTTAATAATGCAGCTGTTAATAATGCACTTGTTAATACAGCACCTGTTAATACCGCACCTGTTAATATTGTACCTGTTAATACCACATCTGTTAATACCACACCTGTTAATACCGCACCTGTTAATACCACACCTGTTAACACAACACCTGTTAATACTGCACCTGTTAATACCACACCTGTTAGTACCACACCTGTTAATGCAGCACCTGTTATATCGCACCTGTTAATAACGCACCTGTTAATACTGCACCTGTTAATACAGCACCTGTTCATAACTTACCTGTTAATACCACACCTGTTAATAGGGTACCTGTTAATACCACACCTGTTAATAATGCACCTGTTAATAAAACACCTGTTAATAATGCATCTGATAACATAGCAACGGTTAATAATGCACATGTTAATACCGCACCTGTTAATACCAAACCTGTTAACACAACACCTGTTAATACCGCACCTGTTAATACCACACCTGTTCGTACCACACCTGTTAACACCGCACCTGTTAATACCGTACCTGTTAATACCACACCTGTTAGTACCACACCTGTTAATGCAGCACCTGTTATATCGCACTTGTTAATAACGCACCTGTTAATACCGCACCTGTTAATACAGCACCTGTTAATAACACACCTGTTAATACCACACCTGTGAATGGGGTACCTGTTAATACCACACCTGTTAATAAGGCACCTGTCAATACCACACCTGTTAATAATGCATCTGTTAATACCACAACTGTTAATAACATACCTGTTAATACCACACCTGTTAATAATGCACCTTTTAATAACACTCCTGTTAATAACGCACCTGTTAATACTGCACCTATTAATAATGCGCTTGTTAATACTGCACCTATTAATATTTCATCTGTTAATACCACACCTGTTATAACATACTTGTTAATACAGCACCTGTTAATACCGCAGCTGTTAATAACGCACCTATTAATAACGCACCTGTTAATAACGCAGCTGTTAATAACACACCTGTTAATACCGCGCCGATTAATAACACACCTGTTAATAATGCACCTGTTAATATCGCACCTGTTAATACCGTGCCTATTAATAATGCACCTGTTAATACCACACCTGTTAATAACACACCTGTTAATACCACACCTGTTAATACTGCACCTGTTAATACCGCACCTGTTAATACTGCACCTGTTAATACCACACCTGTTAATAGCACACCTGTTAATACCACAACTGTTAATACTGCACCTATTAATAACGCACCTGTTAATAACACAGCTGTTAATACCGCACCTGTTAATAATGCACCTGTCAATAATGCACCTGTTAATACTGTGCCTATTAATAACACACCTGTTAATACCACACCTGTTAGTACCACACCTGTTAATACTGCACCTGTTAATACCACACCTGTTAATAGCACACCTGTTAATACCACAACTGTTAATACTGCACCTATTAATAACGCACCTGTTAATAACACAGCTGTTAATACCGCACCTGTTAATAATGCACCTGTCAATAATGCACCTGTTAATACTGCGCCTGTTAATAACGCAACTATTAATACAAAAGCTGTTTATACCGCACCTGTTAATAACGCACCTGTTAATAATGCACCTGTTAATAATGCACCTGTCAATAACGCACCTGTTAATATTGCACCTATTAATACCGCACCTGTTTATACCGCATCTGTTAATAATGCACCTGTTAATAACGCACCTGTTAATAATGCACCTGTTAATAACATATCTGTTAATAACGCACTTCTCAATACCACGCCTGTTAATACCGCACCTGTTAATACTGCACCTGTTAATACCACGCCTATTAATACCGCACCTGTTAATACTGCACCTGTTAATACCACACCTGTTAATACCACACCTGTTAATACAGCGCCTATTAATAACACACCTGTTAATAATGTACCTGTTAATACCGTGCCTATTAATTCCACACCTGTTAATACCACACCCGTTAGTACCACACCTGTTAATACCACACCTGTTAATAGCACACCTGTTAATACCACACCTGTTAATACCACACCTGTTAATATGCACCTATTAATAACGCACCTGTTAATAACGCAGCTGTTAATACCACACCCGTTAGTACCACACCTGTTAATACCACACTTGTTAATAGCACACCTGTTAATACCACACCTGTTAATACCACACCTGTTAATACCGCACCTATTAATACCGCACCTATTAATAACGCACCTGTTAATACCACACCTGTTAATACCGCAAACTGTTAATACTGCACCTATTTGAACGCACCTGTTATTAACACAGCTGTTAATACCACACCTGTTAATACCACGCCTATTAATAACACACCTGTTAATATTGCATCTGTTAATAATGCACCTGTTAGTACCACACCTGTTGATACTGCACCTGTTAATACCACACCTATTAATACCGCACTTGTTAATACCACACCTGTTAATACCACACCTGTTAATACTGCGCCTATTAATAACATACCTGTTAATAATGCACCTGTTAATACCGTGCCTATTAATAACACACCTGTTAATACCACATCTGTTAGTACCACCTGTTAATACTGCACCTGTTAATACCACACCTGTTAATAGCACACCTGTTAATACCGCACCTGTTAATACCACACCTGTTAATACCGCAACTGTTAATACCGCACCTATTAATAACGCACCTGTTAATACCGCGCCTGTTAATACCGCTCCTGTTAATACCACAGCTGTTAATACTGCACCTATTAATAACACACCTGTTAATAACACACCTGTGAATACCGCATCTGTGAATACCACTCCTGTTAATACCACACCTATTAACACCACTCCTGTTAATACCGCACCTGTTAATAACGCACCTGTTAATATCATACCTGTTAACAACGCACCTGTTAATAACGCACCTGTTAATACCGCGCCTATTAATAACGTACCTGTTAATACCACACCTGTTCATAATGCACCTGTTTATACTGCGCCTGTTAATGCCGCACCTGTTAGTAACGCACCTATTAATACCGCACCTCTTTACACTGCACCTGTTAATGTCGCACCTGTTAATAATGCACCTGTTAATGCCACACCTGTTAATACCATGCCTGTTAATACAGCACCTATTAATAACGCACCTGTTAATAACGCAGCTGTTAATAACACACCTGTTAATACCGCGCCTATTAATAACGCACCTGTTAATACTGCACCTGTTAATAATTCACCTGTTATTGCTGCGCCTGTTAATAACACGCCTGTTAATAACGCACTTAATAATACTGCACCTGTTTATACCGCACCTGTTAATAACGCACCTGCTAATACCGCACCTGTTTTTACCGCAACTGTTAATACCGCGCCTATTAATAACACACATGTTAATAATGCACCTGTTAATAACGCACCTGTTAAGACCACGCCTATTAATAACGCACCTGTTAATACTGCACCTGTTAATAATTCACCTGTTATTGCTGCGCCTGTTAATAACACGCCTGTTAATAATGCACTTAATAATACCGCACCTGTTTATACCGCACCTGTTAATAACGCACCTGTTAATACCGCACCTGTTTATACCGGACCTGTTAATAACGTGCCTATTATAACGTACCTGTTAATAACACACCTGTTAATAATGCACCTGTTAATAACGCACCTGTCAATAATGCACCTGTTAATACCGCGCCTATTAATAATGCACCTGTTAATACCGCACCTGTTAGTAACGCACCTATTAATGCCACACCTGTTAATAATGCATCTGTTAATACCGCTCCTGTTAACACCACACCTGTTAATGCCACACCTGTTAATACCATGCCTGTTAATACAGAACCTATTAATAACGCACCTGTTAATAACGCATCTGTTAATAACACACCTGTTAATACCGCGCCTATTAATAACGCACCTGTTAATACTGCACCTGTTAATAATTCACCTGTTATTGCTGCGCCTGTTAATAACACGCCTGTTAATAACGCACTTAATAATACCGCACCTGTTTATACCGCACCTGTTAATAACGCACCTGCTAATACCGCACCTGTTTATACCGCACCTGTTAATACCGCGCCTATTAATAACACACATGTTAATAATGCACCTGTTAATAACGCACCTGTTAAGACCACGCCTATTAATAACGCACCTGTTAATACCACACCTGTTCATAATTCACCTGTTAATACTGCGCCTGTTAATAACGCGCCTGTTAATAACGCGCCTATTAATACTGCACCTGTTTATACCGCAACTGTTAATACCGCACCTATTAATAACGCACCTGTTAATAACACAGCTGTTAATACTACACCTGTTAATACCGCGCTTATTAATTACACAGCTGTTAATACCGCACCTGTTAATAATGCACCTGTTAATACTGCACCTGTTAATAACGCGCCTGTTAATATCGCACCTATTAATACCGCACCTGTTTATACTGCACGTGATAATAATGCAACTGTTAATAACGCACCTGTTAATAATGCACCTGTCAATAACGCACCTGTTAATAACGCACGTCTCAATACCGCGCCTGTTAATACCATACCTGTTAATACCGCACCTGTTAATAACGTCCATGTTTATATTACACCTGTTAATACCGCACCTGTTAATAACACATCTGTTAATACCACATCTATTAATACCGCACCTGTTAATAACGCATCTGTTAATACCACACCTGTTAATAACGCACCTGTTAATAATGTATCTGTTAATAGCACACCTGTTAATACTGCACCTGTTCATAATTCACCTGTTAATACTGCGCCTGTTAATAACGCGCCTGTTAATAATGCACCTGTTAATAACGCACCTGTCAATAATGCACCTGTTAATACCGCGCCTATTAAAAATGCACCTGTTAATAATGTGCCTATTAATAACGTACCTCTTAATACCACACCTGTTCATAATGCACCTGTTAATACTGCGCCTGTTAATAACGCGCCTGTTAGTAACACACCTATTAATACTGCACCTGTTTATACTGCACCTGTTAATGCCGCACCTGTTAATAACGCACCTGTTAATACCGCACCTGTTTATACCGCACCTGTTAATAACGTGCCTATTATAACGTACCTGTTAATAACACACCTGTTAATAATGCACCTGTTAATAACGCACCTGTCAATAATGCACCTGTTAATACCGCGCCTATTAATAATGCACCTGTTAATACTGCACCTGTTAGTAACGCACCTATTAATGCCACACCTGTTAATAATGCATCTGTTAATACCGCTCCTGTTAACACCACACCTGTTAATACTGCACCTGTTAATAATGCACCTGTTAATACCACACCTGTTAACACCGCAACTCTTAATACCGCACCTATTAATTCTGCACCTGTTAATACCGCGCCTGTTAAAACTGCACCTGTTAATACCACAGCTGTTAATACAGCGCCTATTAATAACACACTTGTTAATAACACACCTGTTAATACCGCACCTGTGAATACCACTCCTGTTAATACCACACCTATTAATACCACACCTGCTAGTACCACACCTGTTAATACCGCACCTGTGAATATCACTCCTGTTAACACCACACCTGTTAATACCACACCTGTTAATACCGCAACTGGTAATACCACACCTGTTAATAACACACCTGTTAATAATGCACCTGTTAATAACGCACCTGTCAATAATGCACCTGTTAATAACGCGCCTGTCAATAATGCACCTGTTAATAACGCGCCTGTTAGTAACGCACCTATTAATGCCACACCTGTTAATAATGCATCTGTTAATACCGCTCCTGTTAACACCACATATGTTAATACCGCACCTATTAATAACGCACCTGTTAATAATGCACCTGCTAATAATGCACCTGATAATAACGCATCTGTTAATACCGTGCCTATTAAAAATGCACCTGTTAATAATGTGCCTATTAATAACGTACCTCTTAATACCACACCTGTTCATAATGCACCTGTTAATACTGCGCCTGTTAATAACGCGCCTGTTAGTAACACACCTATTAATACTGCACCTGTCTATACTGCACCTGTTAATGCCGCACCTGCTAATACCACACCTGTTAATCACACACCTGTTAATAACACACCTGTTCATAATTCACCTGTTATTACTGCGCCTGTTAATAACGTGCCTGTTAATAATGCACTTATTAATACCGCACCGGTTTATACCGCACCTGTTAATACCGCACCTGTAAATAACGCTCCTGTTAATACCGCACCTGTTTATACCGCACCTGTTAATAACGTGCCTATTATAACGCACCTGTTAATAACACACATGTTAATAATGCACCTGTTAATAACGCACCTGTCAATAATGCACCTGTTAATACCGCACCTGTTAATAATTCACCTGTTAATACTGTGCCTCTTAATAACGCGCCTGTTAATAACGCACTTATTAATACCGCACCTGTTTATACCGCACCTGTTAATAACGCACCTGTTAATAATGCACCTGTCAATAACACACCTGTGAATATCACACCTGTTACTACTGCACCTGTTAATACCACACCTGTTAATATCGCACCTGTTAATAACGCACCTGTTAATAACATGCTTGTTAATACGGCACCTGTTAATACCGCACCTGTTAATAATGCACCTGTTAGTACCACACCTGTTAATACCGCAACTGTTAATACCGCACCTATTAATACCGCACCTGTTAATACCGCGCCTGTTAAAACTGCACCTGTTAATACCACAGCTGTTAATACAGCGCCTATTAATAACACACTTGTTAATAACACACCTGTTAATACCGCACCTGTGAATACCACTCCTGTTAATACCACACCTATTAATACCACACCTGCTAGTACCACACCTGTTAATACCGCACCTGTGAATACCACTCCTGTTAACACCACACCTGTTAATACCACACCTGTTAATACCGCAACTGGTAATACCACACCTATTAATAACACACCTGTTAATAACGCAGCCGTTAATACCACACCTGTTAATACCGCGCCTATTAATAACACACCTGTTAATAATGCATCTGTGAATACCGCTCCTGTTAATACCGCACCTGTTAATACCACACCTGTTAATACCGCAACTGGTAATCACGCACCTGTTAATAACGCACCTGTTAATAACACAGCTGTTAATACCACACCTGTTAATACCGCGCCTATTAATAACACACCTGTGAATAATGCACCTGTTAATAACGCACCTGTTAATACCGCGCCTATTAATAACGCACCTGTTAATACCGCACCTGTTCATAATTAACTGTTATTACTGCGCCAGTTAATAACGCGCCTGTTAATAACACACTTATTAATACCGCACCTGTTTATACCGCACCTGTTAATAATGCGCCTATTAATAACGTACCTGTTAATACCGCAACTGTTATTACCGCACCTATTAATAACGCAGCTGTTAATAACACAGCTGTTAATACTACACCTGTTAATACCGCGCTTATTAATAACACACCTGTTATACCGCACCTGTTAATATCGTGCCTGTTAGGAACGCACCTATTAATACTGCACCTGTTAATACTGCACCTGTTAATAACGTGCCTGTTAATAACGCACCTATTAACACCGCACCTGTTTATACCGCACTTGTTAATAATGCACCTGTTAATAATCCATCTGTTAATAATGCACCTGTCAATAACACACCTGTTAATAAAGCACGTCTCAATACCGCGCCTGTTAATTCTGTACCTGTTAATACTGTACCTGTTAATACCGCGCCTGTTAATAACGTCCCTGTTTATATTGCACCTGTTAATACCACACCTGTTAATAACACATCTGTTAATACCGCATCTATTAATACCGCACCTGTTAATAACGCATCTGTTAATACCACACCTGTTAATAACGTACCTGTTAATAATGTATCTGTTAATACCACACCTGTTAATACCGCATCTATTAATAACGCACCGGTTAATACCGCACCTGTTAATAATGCACCTGTTAATAACGCACCTGTCAATACCACACCTGTTAATAATGCATCTGTTAATACCACACCTGTTAATAACGCACCTGTTAATACCACACCTGTTCATAATTCAACTGTTAATACTGCGCCTGTTAATAACGCGCCTGTTAATAACGCACCTATTAATACCGCACCTGTTTATACCACAACTGTTAATACCGCACCTGTTAATACCGCACCTGTTAATCACGCATCTGTTAATATTGCACCTGTTGATGCCGCACCTGTTAATAATGCATCTGTTAATACGCTCCTGTAAAAACCACATATGTTAATCCCGCACCTGTTAATACCACACCTGTTAATACTGCAACTGTTAATACCGCACCTATTAATAACGCACCTGTTAATAATGCACCTGTTAATAACGCATCTATTAATGCCGCACCTGTTCATAATGCACCTGTTAATACTGCGCCTGTTAATATCGCACCTGTTAATAAGGTACCTATTAATGCCGCACCTGTTTATACCGCACCTGTTAATAATGCACCTGTTAATAACGCACCTGTTGATGCCGCACCTGTTAATAATGCATCTGTTAATACGCTCCTGTTAACACCACACATGTTAATCCCACACCTGTTAATACCACACCTGTTAATACTGCAACTGTTAATACCGCACCTATTAATAATGCGCCTGTTAATAACGCGCCTGTTAATAACGCACCTGTTAATAACGCATCTATTAATACTGCACCTGTTCATAATGCACCTGTTAATACTGCGCCTGTTAATATCGCACCTGTTAATAAGGTACCTATTAATACCACACCTGTTTATACCGCACCTGTTAATAACGCACCTGTTAATAACGCACCTGTTAATAATGCACCTGTCAATAACACACCTGTGAATACCACACCTGTTACTACTGCACCTGTTAATACCACACCTGTTAATATCGCACCTGTTAATAACGCACCTGTTAATAACATGCTTGTTAATACGGCACCTGTTAATACTGCACCTGTTAATAATGCACCTGTTAATACCACACCTGTTAAAACCGCAACTGTTAATACCGCACATATTAATACCGCACCTGTTAATACCGCGCCTGTTAAAACTGCACCTGTTAATACCACAGCTGTTAATACAGCGCCTATTAATAACACACTTGTTAATAACACACCTGTTAATACCGCACCTGTGAATACCACTCATGTTAATACCGCACCTGTGAATACCACTCCTGTTAACAGCACACCTGTTAATACCACATCTGTTAATACCGCAACTGGTAATACCACACCTATTAATAACACACCTGTTAATAACGCAGCTGTTAATACCACACCTGTTAATACCACGCCTATTAATAACACACCTGTTAATAATGCATCTGTGAATACCGCTCCTGTTAATACCGCACCTGTTAATACCACACCTGTTAATACCGCAACTGGTAATACCGCACCTGTTAATAACGCACCTGTTAATAACGCAGCTGTTAATACCACACCTGTTAATACCGCGCCTATTAATAACACACCTGTGAATAATGCACCTGTTAATAACGCACCTGTTAATACCGTGCCTATTAATAACGCACCTGTTAATACCGCACCTGTTCATAATTAACCTGTCATTACTGCGCCTGTTAATAACGCGCCTGTTAAAAACACACTTATTAATACCGCACCTGTTTATACCGCACCTGTTAATAACGCGCCTATTAATAACGTACCTGTTAATACCACACCTGTTCATAATGCACCTGTTAATACTGCGCCTGTTAATATCATGCCTGTTAGGAACGCACCTATTAATACTGCACCTGTTAATACTGCACCTGTTAATAACGCGCCTGTTAATAACGCACCTATTAATACCGCACCGGTTTATACCGCACTTGTTAATAATGCACCTGTTAATAATGCATCTGTTAATAATGCACCTGTCAATAACACACCTGTTAATAACGCACGTCTCATTACCGTGCCTGTTAATACTGTACCTGTTAATACCGCACCTGTTAATAACGTCCCTGTTTATATTGCACCTGTTAATACCGCACCTGTTAATAACACATCTGTTAATACCGCATCTATTAATACCGCACCTGTTAATAACTCATCTGTTAATACCACACCTGTTAATACCGCATCTATTAATAACGCACCGGTTAATACCGCACCTGTTAATAATGCACCTGTTAATAACGCAACTGTCAATACCACACCTGTTAATAATGCATCTGTTAATATCACACCTGTTAATAACACATCTGTTAATACCACATCTGTTCATAATTCAACTGCTAATACTGCGCCTGTTAATAACGCGCCTGTTAATAACGCACCTATTAATAGCGCACCTGTTTATACCACAACTGTTAATACCGCACCTGTTAACACCACACCTGTTAATACCGCACCTATTAATAACGCACCTGTTAATAATGCACCTGTTAATAACGCACCTGTTAATAACGCATCTGTTAATACCGCGCCTATTAAAAATGCACCTGTTAATAATGTGCCTATTAATAACGTACCTCTTAATACCACACCTGTTCATAATGCACTTGTTAATACTGCGCCTGTAAGTAACGCGCCTGTTAGTAACACACCTATTAATAATGCACCTGTTTATACTGCACCTGTTAATGCCGCACCTGCTAATACCACACCTGTTAATCACACACCTGTTAATAACACACCTGTTAATACCGCACCTGTTCATAATTCACCTGTTATTACTGCGCCTGTTAATAACGTGCCTGTTAATAATGCACTTATTAATACCGCACCGGTTTATACCGCACCTGTTAATAGCGCACCTGTTAATAACGCACCTGTTAATACCGCACCTGTTTATACCGCACCTGTTAATAACGTGCCTATTATAACGTACCTGGTAATATCACACCTGTTAATAATGCACCTGTTAATAACGCACCTGTCAATAATGCACCTGTTAATACCGCGCCTATTAATAATGCACCTGTTAATACCGCACCTGTTAATAATTCACCTGTTAATACTGTGCCTCTTAATAACGCGCCTGTTAATAACGCACGTATTAATACCGCACCTGTTTATACCGCACCTGTTAATAACGCACCTGTTAATAATGCACCTGTCAATAACACACCTGTGAATACCACACCTGTTACTACTGCACCTGTTAATACCACACCTGTTAATATCGCACCTGTTAATAACGCACCTGTTAATAACATGCTTGTTAATACGGCACCTGTTAATACCGTACCTGTTAATAATGCACCTTTTAATACCACACCTGTTAATACCGCAACTGTTAATACCGCACCTATTAATACCGCACCTGTTAATACCGCGCCTGTTAAAACTGCACCTGTTAATACCACACCTGTTAATACCGCACCTGTGAATACCACTCCTGTTAATACCACACCTATTAATACCACACCTGCTAGTACCACACCTGTTAATACCGCACCTGTGAATACCACTCCTGTTAACACCACACCTGTTAATACCACACCTGTTAATACCGCAACTGGTAATACCACACCTATTAATAACACACCTGTTAATAATGCAGCCGTTAATACCACACCTGTTAATACCGTGCCTATTAATAACACACCTGTTAATAATGCATCTGTGAATACCGCTCCTGTTAATACCGCACCTGTTAATACCACACCTGTTAATACCGCAACTGGTAATACCGCACCTGTTAATAACGCACCTGTTAATAACGCAGCTGTTAATACCACACCTGTTAATACCGCGCCTATTAATAATACACCTGTGAATAATGCACCTGTTAATAACGCACCTGTTAATACCGCGCCTATTAATAATGCACCTGTTAATACCGCACCTGTTCATAATTAACCTGTTATTACTGCGCCTGTTAATAACGCACCTGTTAATAACACACTTATTAATACCGCACCTGTTTATACCGCACCTGTTAATAACGCGCCTATTAATAACGTACCTGTTAATACCACACCTGTTCATAATGCACCTGTTAATACTGCGCCTGTTAATATCGTGCCTGTTAGGAACGCACCTATTAATACTGCACCTGTTAATAATGCGCCTGTTAATAACGCACCTATTTATTCCGCACCTGTTTATACCGCACTTGTTAATAATGCACCTGTTAATAATGCATCTGTTAATAATGCACCTGTCGATAACACACCTGTTAATAACGCACGTCTCAATACCGCGCCTGTTAATTCTGTACCTGTTAATACTGTACCTGTTAATACCGCACCTGTTAATAACGTCCCTGTTTATATTGCACCTGTTAATACCGCACCTGTTAATAACACATCTGTTAATACCGCATCTATTAATACCGCACCTGTTAATAATGTATCTGTTAATACCACACCTGTTAATACCGCATCTATTAATAACGCACCGGTTAATACCGCACCTGTTAATAATGCACCTGTTAATAACGCAACTGTCAATACCACATCTGTTAATAATGCATCTGTTAATATCACACCTGTTAATAACGCATCTGTTAATACCACATCTGTTCATAATTCAACTGTTAATACTGCGCCTGTTAATAACGCGCCTGTTAATAACGCACCTATTAATAGCGCACCTGTTTATACCACAACTGTTAATACTGCACCTGTTAATACCGCACCGGTTAATCACGCATCTGTTAATATTGCACCTGTTGATGCCGCACCTGTTAATAATGCATCTGTTAATACGCTCCTGTAAAAACCACACATGTTAATCCCGCACCTGTTAATACCACACCTGTTAATACTGCAACTGTTAATACCACACCTATTAATAACGCACCTGTTAATAATGCACCTGTTATTAACGCATCTATTAATACCGCACCTGTTCATAATATACCTGTTAATACTGCGCCTGTTAATATCGCACCTGTTAATAAGGTACCTATTAATGCCGCACCTGTTTATACCGCACCTGTTAATAATGCACCTGTTAATACGCTCCTGTTAACACCACACATGTTAATCCCACACCTGTTAATACCACACCTGTTAATACTGCAACTGTTAATACCGCACCTATTAATAATGCACCTGTTAATAACGCACCTGTTAATAACGCATCTATTAATACCGCACCTGTTCATAATGCACCTGTCAATACTGCGCCTGTTAATATCGCACCTGTTAATAAGGTACCTATTAATACCACACCTGTTTATACCGCACCTGTTAATAACGCACCTGTTAATAACGCACCTGTTACTACTGCACCTGTTAATACCACACCTGTTAATATCACACCTGTTAATAATGCACCTGTTAATAACATGCTTGTTAATACGGCACCTGTTAATACCACACCTGTTAATAATGCGCCTGTTAATAACGCACCTATTAATACCGCACCTGTTTATACCGCACTTGTTAATAATGCACCTGTTAATAATGCATCTGTTAATAATGCACCTGTCAATAACACACCTGTTAATAACGCACCTATTAATACCGCACCTGTTTATACCACAACTGTTAATACCGCACCTGTTAATACCGCACCTGTCAATCACGCATCTGTTAATATTGCACCTGTTGATGCCGCACCTGTTAATAATGCATCTGTTAATACGCTCCTGTAAAAACCACACATGTTAATCCCGCACCTGTTAATACCACACCTGTTAATACTGCAACTGTTAATACCGCACCTATTAATAACACACCTGTTAATAATGCACCTGTTAATAACGCATCTATTAATACCGCACCTCTTCATAATGCACCTGTTAATACTGCGCCTGTTAATATCGCACCTGTTAATAAGGTACCTATTAATGCCGCACCTGTTTATACCGCACCTGTTAATAATGCACCTGTTAATAACGCACCTGTTGATGCCGCACCTGTTAATAATGCATCTGTTAATATGCTCCTGTTAACACCACACATGTTAATCCCACACCTGTTAATATCACACCTGTTAATACTGCAACTGTTAATACCGCACCTATTAATAATGCACCTGTTAATAACGCACCTGTTAATAACGCATCTATTAATACCGCACCTGTTCATAATGCACCTGTTAATACTGCGCCTGTTAATATCGCACCTGTTAATAAGGTACCTATTTATACCACACCTGTTTATACCGCACCTGTTAATAACGCACCTGTTAATAACGCACCTGTTACTACTGCACCTGTTAATACCACACCTGTTAATATCACACCTGTTAATAACGCACCTGTTAATAACATGCTTGTTAATACGGCACCTGTTAATAATGCACCTGTTAATACCACACCTGTTAATACCGCAACTGTTAATATCGCACCTATTAATACCGCACCTGTTAATACCACGCCTGTTAAAACTGCACCTGTTAATACCACAGCTGTTTATACAGCGCCTATTAATAACACACTTGTTAATAACACACCTTTTAATACCGCACCTGTGAATACCACTCCTGTTAATACCACACCTATTAATACCACACCTGCTAGTACCACACCTGTTAATACCGCCCCTGTGAATACCACTCCTGTTAACACCACACCTGTTAATACCGCAACTGGTAATACCGCACCTGTTAATAACGCACCTGTTAATAACGCAGCTGTTAATACCACACCTGTTAATACCGCGCCTATTAATAACACACCTGTGATTAATGCACCTGTTAATAACGCACCTGTTAATACCGCGCCTATTAATAACGCACCTGTTAATACCGCACCTGTTCATAATTAACCTGTTATTACTGCGCCTGTTAATAACGCGCCTGTTAATAACACTCTTATTAATACCGCACCCGTTTATACCGCACCTGTTAATAACGCACCTATTAATACCACACCTGTTCATAATGCACCTGTTAATACTGCGCCTGTTAATATCGTGCCTGTTAGGAACGCACCTATTACTACTGCACCTGTTAATACTGCACCTGTTAATAACGTGCCTGTTAATAACGCACCCATTAATACCGCACCTGTTTATACCGCACTTGTTAATAATGCACCTGTTAATAATGCATCTGTTAATAATGCACCTGTCAGTAACACACCTGTTAATAACGCACGTCTCAATACCGAGCCTGTTAATACTGTACCTGTTAATACCGCGCCTGTTAATAACGTCACTGTTTATATTGCACCTGTTAATACCGCTCCTGTTAATAACGCATCTGTTATTGCCGCATCTATTAATACCGCACCTGTTAATAACGCATCTGTTAATACCACACCTGTTAATAACGCACCTGTTAATAATGTATCTGTTAATACCACACCTGTTAATACCGCATCTATTAATAATGCACCGGTTAATACCGCTCCTGTTAATAATGCACCTGTTAATAACGCACCTGTCAATATCACACCTGTTAATAATGCATCTGTTAATACCACACCTGTTAATAACACACCTGTTAATACCACACCTGTTTATACCGCACCTGCTAATAATGCACCTGTCAATAACGCACCTGTTGATGCCGCACCTGTTAATAATGCATCTGTTAATACGCTCCTGTTAACACCACACATGTTAATCCCACACCTGTTAATACCACACCTGTTAATACTGCAACTGTTAATACCGCACCTATTAATAATGCACCTGTTAATAACGCACCTGTTAATAACGCATCTATTAATACCGCACCTGTTCATAATGCACCTGTTAATACTGCGCCTGTTAATATCGCACCTGTTAATAAGGTACCTATTAATACCACACCTGTTTATACCGCACCTGTTAATAACGCACCTGTTAATAATGCACCTGTTAATAATGCACCTGTCAATAACACACCTGTGAATACCACACCTGTTACTACTGCACCTGTTAATACCACACCTGTTAATATCACACCTGTTCAAACACACCTGTTAATAACATGCTTGTTAATACGGCACCTGTTAATACCGCACCTGTTAATAATGCACCTGTTAATACCACACCTGTTAATACCGCAACTGTTAATACCGCACCTATTAATACCGCACCTGTTAATACCGCGCCTGTTAAAACTGCACCTGTTAATACCACAGCTGTTAATACAGCGCCTATTAATAACACACTTGTTAATAACACACCTGTTAATACCGCACCTGTGAATACCACTCCTGTTAATACCACACCTATTAATACCACACCTGTTAATACCGCAACTGGTAATACCACACCTGTTAATAATGCATCTGTGAATACCGCTCCTGTTAATACCGCACCTGTTAATACCACACCTGTTAATACCGCAACTGGTAATACCGCACCTATTAATAATGCACCTGTTAATAATGCAGCTGTTAATACCACACCTGTTAATACCGCACCTATTAATAATGCACCTGTTAATAATGCACCTGTTAATACCGCGCCTATTAATAACGCACCTGTTAATACCGCACCTGTTCATAATTAACCTGTTACTACTGCGCCTGTTAATAACGCGCCTGTTAATAACGCACTTAATAATACCACACCTGTTTATATCGCACCTGTTAATAACGCACCTATTAATAACGTACCTGTTAATACCACACCTGTTCAAAATGCACCTGTTAATACTGCGCCTGTTAAGAACGTGCCTGTTAGGAACGCACCTATTAATACTGCACCTGTTAATACTGCACCTGTTAATAATGCGCCTGTTAATAACGCACCTATTAATACCGCACCTGTTTATACCGCACTTGTTAATAATGAACCTGTTAGTAATGCAACTGTTAATAATACACCTGTCAATAACACACCTGTTAATAACGCACGTCTCAATACCGCGCCTGTTAATACTGTACCTGTTAATACCGCGCCTGTTAATAACGTCCCTGTTTATATTGCACCTGTTAATACCGCACCTGTTAATAACACATCTGTTAATACCGCATCTATTAATACCGCACCTGTTAATACTGCACCTGTTAACACCACACCTGTTAATACCACACCTGTTAATACCGCACCTATTAATAACACACCTGTTAATAATGCACCTGTTAATACCGTGCCTATTAATTCCACACCTGTTAATACCACACCCGTTAGTACCACACCTGTTAATACCACACCTGTTAATAGCACACCTGTTAATACCACACCTGTTAATACCACACCTGTTAATACCGCACCTATTAATAACGCACCTGTTAATAACGCAGCCGTTAATACCACACCTGTTCAGAATTCACCTGTTAATACTGCACCTGTTAATACCGCACCTATGAATACCGCAACTGTTAATACCGTGCCTGTTAATACCGCACCTGCTCAAAATTCACCTGTTAATACTGCACCTGTTAATACCGCGCCTATGAATACCGCTACTGTTAATACCGCACCTGTTAATACCACACCTGTTAATACCACGCCTATTAATTACACACCTGTTAATACCACAGCTGTTAATACCACGCCTATTAATAACACACCTATAATAACACACCTGTTAATACTGCACCTGTTAATACCACTCCTGTTAATACCACACCTGTTAGTACCACACCTGTTAGTACCACACCTGGTAATACCGCACCTGTTAATACCGCACCTGTTAATATTGCACCTGTTAATACTGCACCTGTTAATACCACTCCTGTTAATACCACACCTGTTAGTACCACACCTGTTAGTACCACACCTGGTAATACCGCACCTGTTAATACCGCACCTGTTAATACCACACCTGTTAATACCGCAAACTGTTAATACTGCACCTATTTGAACGCACCTGTTAATAACACAGCTGTTAATACCACACCTGTTAATACCGCGCATATTAATAACACACCTGTTAATATTGCACCTGTTAATACCGCACCTGTTAATAACGCACCTGTTAATAACGCACCTGTTAATACTGCGCCTATTAATAACGTACCTGTTAATACCGCACCTGTTAATAACGTACCTGTTAATAACGTATCTATTAATACCGCACCTGTTCATTATGCAGCTATTAATACTGCGCTTGTTAATAACGCACCTGTTAATAACACACCTATTAATACCGCACGTGTTTATACCGCACCTGTTAATAACACACCTGTTAATACGGCGCCTATTAATAACACACCTGTTAATAATGCAACTGTTAATACCGCACCTATTAATAATGCACCTGTTAATAACGCAGCTGTTAATACCGTGCGTGTTAATACCGCAACTGTTCATAATTCACCTGTTAATACTGCACCTGTAAATACCGTGCCTATGAATGCCGCACCTTTTAATACCTCACCTGTTACTACCACACCTGTTAATACCGCACCTATTAATAACACACCTGTTAATAACACACCTGTTAATACCGCACCTGTTAATACCACTCCTGTTAATACCACACCTGTTAATACCACACCTGTTAGTACCACACCTGGTAATACCGCACCTGTTAATACCGCACCTGTTAATACCACACCTGTTAATACCGCAAACAGTTAATACTGCACCTATTCATAACGTACCTGTTAATAACACAGCTGTTAATACCACACCTGTTAATACCGCGCCTATTAATAACACACCTGTAAATATTGCACCTGTTAATACCACACCTGTTAATACCGCACCTGTTAATAATGCACCAGTTAATACCACACCTGTTATTACCGCTCCTGTTAACACCACACCTGTTAATATCGCACCTGTTAATGACGCACCTGTTAATAACATGCTTGTTAATACCGAACCTGTTTATACCACAACTGTTAATACCGCACCTGTTAATACCGCACCTGTTAATCACGCACCTGTTAATATTGCACCTGTTGATGCTGCACCTGTTAGTAATGCATCTGTTAATACGCTCCTGTTAACATCACACATGTTAATCCCGCACCTGTTAATACCACACCTGTTAATACTGCAACTGTTAATACCGCACCTATTAATAACGCACCTGTTAATAATGCACCTGTTAATACCGCGCCTATTAATAATGCACCTGTTAATACCGCACCTGTTAATAACGCACCAGTTAATAACGCATCTATTAATACCGCACCAGTTCATAATGCACCTGTTAATACTGCGCCTGTTAATATCGCACCTGTTAATACTGCATCTGTTAATACCGCACCTATTAATACCGCACCTGTTAATAATGCACCTGTTAATACCATGCCTATTAATTCCACACCTGTTAATACCACACCCGTTAGTACCACACCTGTTAATACCACACCTGTTAATAGCACACCTGTTAATACCACATCTGTTAATACCACACCTGTTAATACCGCACCTATTAATAACACACCTGTTAATAACGCAGCCGTTAATACCACACCTCTTAATACCGTGCCTGTTAATACCGCACCTGTTCATAATTCACCTGTTAATACTGCACCTGTTAATACTGCACCTATGAATACCGCAACTGTTAATACTGCACCTGTTAATACCGCACCTGTTAATACCACGCCTATTAATAACACACCTGTTAATACCACAGCTGTTAATACCACGCCTATTAATAACACACCTGTTAATAACACACCTGTTAATACCGCACCTGTTAATACCACTCCTGTTAATACCGCACCTGTTAATACCGCACCTGTTAATACCACACCTGTTAGTACCGCAAACAGTTAATACTGCACCTATTTGAACGCACCTGTTAATAACACAGCTGTTAATACCACACCTGTTAATACCGCGCATATTAATAACACACCTGTTAATATTGCACCTGTTAATACCGCACCTGTTAATAACGCACCTGTTAATAATGCACCTGTTAATACCACGCCTATTAATAACGTGCCTGTTAATACCGCACCTGTTAATAACGCACCTGTTAATAACGTAACTATTAATACCGCACCTGTTCATTATGCACCTATTAATACTGCGCCTGTTAATAATGCACCTGTTAATAACACACCTATTAATACTGCACGTGTTTATACCGCACCTGTTAATAACACACCTGTTAATACGGCGCCTATTAATAACACACCTGTTAATAATGCACCTCTTAATACCGTGCCTATTAATAACACACCTGTTAATACCACACCTGTTAATACCACACCTGTTAATAAAGCAACTGTTAATACCGCACCTATTAATAACGCACGTGTTAATAACGCAGCTGTTAATACCGTGCGTGTTAATACCGCACCTGTTCATAATTCACCTGTTAATACTGCACCTGTAAATACCGCGCCTATGAATGCCGCACCTTTTAATACCTCACCTGTTAATACCACACCTGTTAATACCGCGCCTATTAATAACACACCTGTTAATAACACACCTGTTAATACCGCACCTGTTAATACCACTCCTGTCAATACCACACCTGTTAATACCACACCTGTTAGTACCACACCTGGTAATACCGCACCTGTTAATACCGCACCTGTTAATACCACACCTGTTAATACCACAAACAGTTAATACTGCACCTATTCATAACGTACCTGTTAATAACACAGCTGTTAATACCACACCTGTTAATACCACGCCTATTAATAACACACCTGTAAATATTGCACCTGTTAATATCACAACTGTTAATAACGCACCTGTTAATAACACACCTGTTAATACCGCGCCAATTAATAACATACCTGTTAATACCGCACCTGTTAATAATGCACCAGTTAATACCACACCTATTATTACCGCTCCTGTTAACACCACACCTGATAGTATTGCACCTGTTAATAATGCACCTGTTAATACCGTGCCTATTAATAACACACCTGTTAATTCCACGCCTGTTAATACCACACCCGTTAATACCACACCTGTTAATACCGCATCTGTTAATACCAAGGGGGAAAAATTCAGTCGCGCCCCGTTTGGGGCGCAAATATCGTCCGGGCGCAAAAATTAGCGCCTGGCGCTAATTATCACCACCGACTGCAAACTTGACTTTTATCGCCCCTGGAGGTGATTGCAGCGCTAAATCAGGCGCTTCACACCTGTCTTAAGGCGCAAAGGCCGAGGAGCGAGGCGCTACCTCAGAGCGCTGGCGAAGCTCATGTAATGTCAGTCAGCAATGGAACACACACACAATGGCCCCGGCCAGTTCTTAAAGGGGATGGTTAATCTTGCTTTCCATCCACATCCTGCTCATTGCAGCCTTGAATCTCGGCCTGGAGAGACCTGCACATCAAATCTGCTGGAAAGAACAATGGAGAGTACCAGGCAAAGAGCTCAGAGTGCAGCCCCCACTGCTAAATCGATACAAGGAATGGCAAATCAAAATGAACCTGCAAAGTGCTGCTCAGTAACCAAAACTCCTTCACACAACGTTGAATCTCTCCAGAAGTCTCTCCCTCTCTCTCTCAGAATGCGTAGTTCAAAAATGGCACCAACAATAAAAGGCAGGAAGCGGTCACCTTTAAATAGCGCTCCCCCTTTCCCTTCATGACTACAGAACGCTCCCCTCAACCTGTCATTGCTAGCGTCGGGCGGTAAGGCAGGGGGCGCCACTCAATATCCGCGCCCGGGGCGATACCGGGGCGTTGCGCACTCGAGTGACGTCATGATCTGCCGGTGCAGGAGATCGCGGCGATAAAGTTTAGCGCCGCCGCTAAATGTCTAGTTAAGTTCCCGAGCGGCGCAAACATCGCTGCGCCCGGGCACTAGCTGCTTTGCGCCCCATTAGCGCCCTCTTAAGGCACTAACGGGAGGCGCAACCAACTGAATTTTTCCCCCCAAACCTTTTAATAATGCACCTGTTAATAACGCAGCTGTTAATACCACACCTGTTAATACCGCGCCTGTTAATACCGCGCCTATTAATAACACACCTGTTAATACCACAGCTGTTAATACCGCGCCTATTAATAACACACCTGTTAATACCACACCTGTTAATACCACACCTGTTAATACCGCAACTGTTAATACCGCGCCTATTAATAACACACCTGTTAATAACACACCTGTTAATACCTCACCTGTTAATACCACTCCTGTTAATACCACACCTGTTAATACCACACCTGTTAGTACCACACCTGGTAATACCGCACCTGTTAATACTGCAACTGTTAATACCGCACCTATTAATAACGCACCTGTTAATAATGCACCTGTTAATACTGCGCCTATTAATAATGCACCTGTTAATACCGCACCTGTTAATAACGCACCAGTTAATAACGCATCTATGAATACCGCACCAGTTCATAATGCACCTGTTAATACTGCGCCTGTTAATATCGCACCTGTTAATAAGGTACCTATTAATACCACACCTGTTTATACCGCACCTGTTAATAACGCACCTGTTAATAACGCACCTGTTAATAATGCACCTGTTAATAACACACCTGTTAATAACGCACATCTCAATACCGCGCCTGTTAATACCGCGCCTATTAATACCGCACCTGTTAATAGTGCACCTGTTAATACCACACCTGTTAATACCACACCTGTTAATACAGCGCCTATTAATAACACACCTGTTAATAATGCACCTGTTAATACCATGCCTATTAATTCCACACCTGTTAATACCACACCCGTTAGTACCACACCTGTTAATACCACACCTGTTAATAGCACACCTGTTAATACCACACCTGTTAATACCACACCTGTTAATACTGCACCTATTAATAACGCACCTGTTAATAACGCAGCCGTTAATACCACACCTGTTAATACCGTGCCTGTTAATACCGCACCTGTTTATAATTCACCTGTTAATACTGCACCTGTTAATACCGCACCTATGAATACCGCAACTGTTAATACCGCATCTGTTAATACCGCACCTGTTAATACCACGCCTATTAATAACACACCTGTTAATAACACACCTGTTAATACCGCACCTGTTAATACCACACCTGTTAGTACCGCAAACTGTTAATACTGCACCTATTTGAATGCACCTGTTAATAACACTGCTGTTAATACCACACCTGTTAATACCGCGCATATTAATAACACACCTGTTAATATTGCACCTGTTAATACCGCACCTGTTAATAACGCACCTGTTAATAATGCACCTGTAAATACCGCGCCTATTAATAACGTACCTGTTAATACCGCACCTGTTAATAACGCACCTGTTAATAATGTATCTATTAATACCGCACCTGTTCATTATGCACCTATTAATACTGCGCCTGTTAATAATTCACCTGTTAATAACACACCTATTAATACCGCACGTGTTTATACCGCACCTGTTAATAACACACCTGTTAATACGGCGCCTATTAATAACACACCTGTAAATATTGCACCTGTTAATATCACACCTGTTAATAACACACCTGTTAATAACACACCTGTTAATACCGCGCCTATTAATAACATACCTGTTAATACCGCACCTGTTAATAATGCACCAGTTAATACCACACCTGTTATTACCGCTCCTGTTAACACCACACCTGATAGTATTGCACCTGTTAATAATGCACCTGTTAATACCGTGCCTATTAATAACACACCTGTTAATTCCACGCCTGTTAATACCACACCCATTAATACCACACCTGTTAATTCATGCAACTGTTAATACCAAACCTTTTAAAAATGCACCTGTTAATAACGCAGCTGTTAATACCACACCTGTTAATACCGCGCCTGTTAATACCGCGCCTATTAATAACACACCTGTTAATACCACAGCTGTTAATACCGCGCCTATTAATAACACACCTGTTAATACCACACCTGTTAATACCACACCTGTTAATACCGCAACTGTTAATACCGCGCCTATTAATAACATACCTGTTAATAACACACCTGTTAATACCTCACCTGTTAATACCACTCCTGTTAATACCACACCTGTTAATACCACACCTGTTAGTACCACACCTGGTAATACCACACCTGTTAATACTGCAACGGTTAATACCGCACCTATTAATAACGCACCTGTTAATAACGTACCTGTTAATACCGCGCCTATTAATAATGCACCTGTTAATACCGCACCTGTTAATAATGCACTAGTTAATAACGCATCTATTAATACCGCACCAGTTCATAATGCACCTGTTAATACTGCGCCTGTTAATATCGCACCTGTTAATAAGGTACCTATTAATACCGCACCTGTTTATACCGCACCTGTTAATAACGCACCTGTTAATAACGCACCTGTTAATAATGCACCTGTTAATAACACACCTGTTAATAACGCACATCTCAATATCGCGCCTGTTAATACCGCACCTGTTAATACTGCATCTGTTAATACCGCGCCTATTAATACCGCACCTGTTAATACTGCACCCGTTAATACCACACCTGTTAATACCACACCTGTTAATACAGCGCCTATTAATAACACACCTGTTAATAATGCACCTGTTAATACCATGCCTATTAATTCCACACCTGTTAATACAACACCGTTAGTACCACACCTGTTAATACCACACCTGTTAATAGCACACCTGTTAATACCACACCTGTTAATACCACACCTGTTAATACCGCACCTATTAATAACGCACCTGTTAATAATGCAGCCGTTAATACCACACCTGTTAATACCATGCCTGTTAATACCGCACCTGTTCATAATTCACCTGTTAATACTGCACCTGTTAATACTGCACCTATGAATACCGCAACTGTTAATACCGCACCTGTTAATACCGCACCTGTTAATACCACGCCTATTAATAACACACCTGTTAATACCACAGCTGTTAATACCATGCCTATTAATAACACACCTGTTAATAACACACCTGTTAATACCGCACCTGTTAATACCACTCCTGTTAATACCACACCTGTTAGTACCACACCTGTTAGTACCACACCTGGTAATACCGCACCTGTTAATACCGCACCTGTTAATACCACACCTGTTAGTACCGCAAACTGTTAATACTGCACCTATTTGAACGCACCTGTTAATAACACAGCTGTTAATACCACACCTGTTAATACCGCGCATATTAATAACACACCTGTTAATATTGCACCTGTTAATACCGCACCTGTTAATAACGCACCTGTTAATAACGTATCTATTAATACCGCACCTGTTCATTATGCACCTATTAATACTGCGCCTGTTAATAATGCACCTGTTAATAACACACCTATTAATACCGCATGTGTTTATACCGCACCTGTTAATAACACGCCTGTTAATACGGCGCCTATTAATAACACACCTGTTAATAATGCACCTCTTAATACCGTGCCTATTAATAACACACCTGTTAATACCGCACCTATTAATAACGCACGTGTTAATAACGCAGCTGTTAATACCGTGCGTGTTAATACCACTCCTGTTAATACCACACCTGTTAATACCACACCTGTTAGTACCACACCTGTTAATACTGCACCTGTTAATACCACACCTGTTAATACCACAAACAGTTAATACTGCACCTATTCATAACGTACCTGTTAATAACACACCTGTTAATATTGCACCTGTTAATACCGCATCTGTTAATAACGCACCTGTTAATAATGCACCTGTTAATACCGCACCTATTAATACCGCACATGTTTATACCGCACCTGTTAATAACACACCTGTTAATACGGCGCCTATTAATAACACACCTGTTAATAATGCACCTCTTAATACCGTGCCTATTAATAACACATCTGTTAATACCACACCTGTTAATACCACACCTGTTAATAATGCAACTGTTAATACCGCGCCTATTAATACCGCACCTGTTAATACTGCACCTGTTAATACCACACCTGTTAATACCACACCTGTTAATACAGCGCCTATTAATAACACACCTGTTAATAATGCACCTGTTAATACCATGCCTATTAATTCCACACCTGTTAATACCACACCCGTTAGTACCACACCTGTTAATACCACACCTGTTAATAGCACACCTGTTAATACCACACCTGTTAATACCACACCTGTTAATACCGCACCTATTAATAACGCACCTGTTAATAACGCAGCCGTTAATACCACACCTGTTAATACCGTGCTTGTTAATACCGCACCTGTTCATAATTCACCTGTTAATACTGCACCTGTTAATACTGCACCTATGAATACCGCAACTGTTAATACCGCACCTGTTAATACCGCACCTGTTAATACCACGCCTATTAATAACACACCTGTTAATACCACAGCTGTTAATACCATGCCTATTAATAACACACCTGTTAATAACACACCTGTTAATACCGCACCTGTTAATACCACTCCTGTTAATACCACACCTGTTAGTACCACACCTGTTAGTACCGCACCTGTTAATACCACACTTGTTAGTACCGCAAACTGTTAATACTGCACCTATTTGAACGCACCTGTTAATAACACAGCTGTTAATACCACACCTGTTAATACCGCGCATATTAATAACACACCTGTTAATATTGCACCTGTTAATACCGCACCTGTTAATAACGCACCTGTTAATGAAGCACCTGTTAATACCGCGCCTATTAATAACGTACCTGTTAATACCGCACCTGTTAATAACGCACCTGTTAATAACGTATCTATTAATACCGCACCTGTTCATTATGCACCTATTAATACTGCGCCTGTTAATAATGCACCTGTTAATAACACACCTATTAATACCGCATGTGTTTATACCGCACCTGTTAATAACACACCTGTTAATACGGCGCCTATTAATAACACACCTGTTACTAATGCACCTCTTAATACCGTGCCTATTAATAACACACCTGTTAATACCGCACCTATTAATAATGCACGTGTTTATAACGCAGCTGTTAATACCGTGCGTGTTAATACCGCACCTGTTCATAATTCACCTGTTAATACTGCACCTGTAAATACCGCGCCTATGAATGCCGCACCTTTTAATACCTCACCTGTTAATACCGCACCTGTTAATACCACTCCTGTTAATACCACACCTGTTAATACCACACCTGTTAGTACCACACCTGGTAATACCGCGCCTGTTAATACTGCACCTGTTAATACCACACCTGTTAATACCACAAACAGTTAATACTGCACCTATTCATAACGTACCTGTTAATAACACACCTGTTAATATTGCACCTGTTAATACCGCACCTGTTAATAACGCACCTGTTAATAATGCACCTGTTAATACCGCGCCTAGTAATAACATACCTGTTAATACCGCACCTGTTAATAACGCACCTGTTAATAACATATCTATTAATACCGCACCTGTTCATTATGCACCTATTAATACTGCGCCTGTTAATAATGCACCTGTTAATAACGCACCTATTAATACCGCACGTGTTTATACCGCACCTGTTAATAACACACCTGTTAATACGACGCCTATTAATAACACACCTGTTAATAATGCACCTCTTAATACTGTGCCTATTAATAACACACCTGTTAAGACCACACCTGTTAATACCACACCTGTTAATACAGCAACTGTTAATACCGCACCTATTAATAATGCACGTGTTAATAACGCAGCTGTTAATACCGTGCGTGTTAATACCGCACCTGTTCATAATTCACCTGTTAATACTGCACCTGTAAATACCGCGCCTATGAATGCCGCACCTTTTAATACCTCACCTGTTAATACCAGACTTGTTAATACCGCGCCTATTAATAACACACCTGTTAATACCACACCTGTTAATACCACAAACAGTTAATACTGCACCTATTCATAACGTACCTGTTAATAACACAGCTGTTAATACCACACCTGTTAATACCACGCCTATTAATAACACACCTGTAAATATTGCACCTGTTAATATCACACCTGTTAATAAAGCACCTGTTAATAACGCACCTGTTAATAAAGCACCTGTTAATAATGCACCTGTTAATAACACACCTATTAATACCGCATGTGCTTATACCGCACCTGTTAATAACACGCCTGTTAATACGGCGCCTATTAATAACACACCTGTTAATAATGCACCTCTTAATACCGTGCCTATTAATAACACACCTGTTAATACCGCACCTATTAATAACGCACGTGTTAATAACGCAGCTGTTAATACCGTGCGTGTTAATACCACTCCTGTTAATACCACACCTGTTAATACCACACCTGTTAGTACCACACCTGGTAATACCGCACCTGTTAATACTGCACCTGTTAATACCACACCTGTTAATACCACAAACAGTTAATACTGCACCTATTCATAACGTACCTGTTAATAACACACCTGTTAATATTGCACCTGTTAATACCGCATCTGTTAATAACGCACCTGTTAATAATGCACCTGTTAATACCGCGCCTATTAATAACGTACCTGTTAATACCGCACCTGTTAATACCACACCTGTTAGTACCGCAAACTGTTAATACTGCACCTATTTGAACGCACCTGTTAATAACACAGCTGTTAATACCACACCTGTTAATACCGTGCATATTAATAACACACCTGTTAATATTGCACCTGTTAATACCGCACCTGTTAATAACGCACCTGTTAATAATGCTCCTGTTAATACCGCGCCTATTAATAACATACCTGTTAATACCGCACCTGTTAATAACGCACCTGTTAATAACGTATCTATTAATACCGCACCTGTTCATTATGCACCTATTAATACTGCGCCTGTTAATAATGCACCTGTTAATAACACACCTATTAATACCGCACGTGTTTATACCGCACCTGTTAATAACACACCTGTTAATACGGCGCCTATTAATAACACACCTGTTAATAATGCACCTCTTAATACCGTGCCTATTAATAACACACCTGTTAATACCACACCTGTTCAAACCACACCTGTTAATACAGCAACTGTTAATACCGCACCTATTAATAACGCACGTGTTAATAACGCAGCTGTTAATACCGTGCGTGTTAATACCGCACCTTTTCATAATTCACCTGTTAATACTGCACCTGTAAATACCGCGCCTATGAATGCCGCACCTTTTAATACCTCACCTGTTAATACCACACCTTTTAATACCGCGCCTATTAATAACACACCTGTTAATAACACACCTGTTAATACCGCACCTGTTAATACCACTCCTGTTAATACCACACCTGTTAATACCACACCTGTTAGTACCACACCTGGTAATACCGCACCTGTTAATACCGCATCTGTTAATACCACACCTGTTAATACCACAAACAGTTAATACTGCACCTATTCATAACGTACCTGTTAATAACACAGCTGTTAATACCACACCTGTTAATACCACGCCTATTAATAACACACCTGTTAATAACACACCTGTTAATACCGCACCTGTTAATACCACTCCTGTTAATACCACACCTGTTAATACCACACCTGTTAGTACCACACCTGGTAATACCGCACCTGTTAATACCGCACCTGTTAATACCACACCTGTTAATACCACAAACAGTTAATACTGCACCTATTCATAACGTACCTGTTAATAACACAGCTGTTAATACCACACCTGTTAATGCCATGCCTATTAATAACACACCTGTAAATATTGCACCTGTTAATATCACACCTGTTAATAACGCACCTGTTAATAACACACCTGTTAATACCGCGCCTGTTAATGCCATGCCTATTAATAACACACCTGTTAATAATGCACCAGTTAATACCACACTTGTTATTACCGCTCCTGTTAACACCACACCTAATAGTATTGCACCTGTTAATAATGCACCTGTTAATACCGTGCCTATTAATAACACACCTGTTAATTCCACGCCTGTTAATACCACACCCGTTAATACCACACCTGTTAATACCGCAACTGTTAATACCAAACCTTTTAATAATGCACCTGTTAATAACGCAGGTGTTAATACCACACCTGTTAATACCGCGCCTGTTAATACCGCGCCTATTAGTAACACACCTGTTAATACCACAGCTGTTAATACCGCGCCTATTAATAACACACCTGTTAATACCACACCTGTTAATACCACACCTGTTAATACCGCAACTGTTAATACCGCGCCTATTAATAACACACCTGTTAATAACACACCTGTTAATACCTCACCTGTTAATTCGACTCCTGTTAATACCACACCTGTAAATACCACACCTGTTAATACTGCAAACTGTTAATACTGCACCTATTCATAACGTACCTGTTAATAACACAGCTGTTAATACCACACCTGTTAATACTGCGCCTATTAATAACACACCTGTTAATATTGCACCTGTTAATACCGCACCTGTTAATAACGCACCTGTTAATAACGCACCCATTAATACCGCGCCTATTAATAACATAGCTGTTAATACCGAACCTGTTCATAATTCACCTGTTAATACTGCACCTGTTAATAATGCACCTGCTAATAACGCGCCTGTTAGTAATGTACCTATTAATACCGCACCTGTTTATACCGCACCTGTTAATCACGCATCTGTTAATAATGCACCTTTTAATGCCGCACCTGTTAATAATGCACCAGTTAATACCACACCTGTTATTACCGCTCCTGTTAACACCACACCTGTTAATATCGCACCTGTTAATAACGCACCTGTTAATAACATGCTTGTTAATACGGCACCTGTTAATACCACACCTGTTAATACCGCGCCGGTTAATAACACACCTGTTAATACCACAGCTGTTAATACCGCGCCTATTAATAACACACCTGTTAATAACACACCTGTTAATACCTCACCTGTTAATACCACTCCTGTTAATACCACACCTGTTAATACCACACCTGTTAGTACCACACCTGGTAATACCGCACCTGTTAATACCGCACCTGTTAATACCACACCTGTTAATACTGCAAACTGTTAATACTGCACCTATTCATAGCGTACCTGTTAATAACACTGCTGTTAATACCACACCTGTTAATACCGCGCCTATTAATAACACACCTGTTAATATTGCACCTGTTAATACCACACCTGTTAATAATGCACCTGTTAATAATGCACCCGTTAATACCGTGCCTATTAATAACATAGCTGTTAATACCGCACCTGTTCATAATTCACCTGTTAATACCACACCTGTTAATAACGCACCTGTTAATAACGCGCCTGTTAGTAACGTACCTATTAATACCGCACCTGTTTATACCGCACCTGTTAATCACGCACCTGTTAATAATGCACCTGTTAATGCCGCACCTGTTAATAATGCACCAGTTAATACCACACCTGTTATTACCGCTCCTGTTAACACCACACCTGTTAATATCGCACCTGTTAATAACGCACCTGTTAATAACATGCTTGTTAATACGGCACCTGTTAATACCACACCTGTTAATAGCGCGCCTATTAATAACACACCTGTTAATATTGCACCTGTTAATACCGCAACTGTTAATAACACACCTGTTAATAAGCACCTGTTAATACCACGCCTATTAATAACGTACCTGTTAATACCGCACCTGTTAATAACGCACCTATTAATAATGCATCTATTAATACCGCACCTGTTCATAATGCACCTATTAATACTGCGCCTGTTAATAACGCACCTGTTAATAATGCACCTATTAATACCGCACCTGCTTATACCACACATGTTAATAAAGCATCTGTTAATACAGCGCCTATTAATAACACACCTGTTAATAATGCATCTGTTAATACCGTGCCTATTAATCACAAACCTGTTAATTCCACACTTGTTAATACCACACCTGTTAATACCACACCTGGTAATACCGCAACTGTTAATACCGCACCTATTAATAACGCACCTGTTAATAACGCAGCTGTTAATACCACACCTGTTAATACCGCGCCTGTTAATACCGCACATGTTCATAATTCACCTGTTAATACTGCACCTGTTAATACCGCGCCTATGAATGCCGCACCTGTTAATACCTCACCTGCTAAAACCACACCTGTTAATACCGCGCCTATTAATAACACACCTGTTAATACCACAGCTGTTAATACCGCGCCTATTAATAACACACCTGTTAATAACACACCTGTTAATACCGCACCTGTTAATACCACTCCTGTTAATACCACACCTGTTAATACCACACCTGTTAGTATACACCTGTTAATACCGCACCTGTTAATACCGCACCTGTTAATACCGCACCTGTTAATACGGCAAACTGTTAATACTGCACCTATTCATAACGTACCTGTTAATAACACAGCTGTTAATACCACACCTGTTAATACCGCGCCTATTAATAACACACCTGTTAATATTGCACCTGTTAATACCGCACCTGTTAATAACGCACCTGTTCATAACGCACCTGTTAATATCGCGCCTATTAATAATGTATCTGTTAATACCGCACCTGTTAATAATTCACCTGTTAATACTGCAGCTGTTAGTAACGTACCTATTAATACCGCACCTCTTTATACCGCACCTGTTAATCACGCACCTGTTAATAACGCAACTGTTAATGCTGCACCTGTTAATAACGCACCAGTTAATACCACACCTGTTAATACCACACCTGTTAACACCACACCTGTTAATATCACACCTGTTAATAACACACCTGTTAATACCACACCTGTTAATACCACACCTGTTAATACCGCACCTGTTAATACCGTGCCATTTAAAAACGCACCTGTTAATACCACACCTGTTCATAATTCACCTGTTAATCCTGCGCCTGTTAATAACGCGCCTGTTAATAACGCACCTATTAATACTGCACCTGTTTATACCGCAACTGTTAATACCGCACCTGTTAATATTGCACCTGCTAATGCCGCACCTGTTAATAATGCATCTGTTAATACCACTCCTGTTAACACCACACCTGTTAGTACCACACATGTTAATACCACTCCTGTTAATACCGCACCTGTTAATACCACACCTGTTAATACCGCAAATGTTAATACCGCACCTATTAATAACGCACCTGTTAATAACACAGCTGTTAATACTACACCTGTTAATACCGCGCCTATTAATAACACACCTGTAAAAACCGCATCTGTTAATAACGCACCTGTTAATACTGCACCTGTTAATAATGCGCCTGTTAATAATGCACCTATTAATACCGCACCTGTTTATACCACACTTATTAATAATGCACCTGTTAATAACGCACCTGTTAATAATGCACCTGTCAATAACACACCTGTTAATAACTCACGTTTCAGTACCGCACCTGTTAATACCGTACCTGTTAATACCGCACCTGTTAATTACGTCCCTGTTTATATTGCACCTGTTATTACCGCACCTGTTAATAACGCATCTGTTAATATCGCATCTATTAATACCGCACCTGTTAATAATGCATCTGTTAATACCACACCTGTTAATAACGCACCTGTTAATAATGCATCTGTTAATACCACACCTGTTAATACCGCATCTATTAATAACGCACTGGTTAATACCGCACCTGTTAATAACGCACCTGTTAATACCACACATGTTAATATCACACCTGTTAATAACGCACCTGTTAATAACGCACCTGTTAATACCTCGCCTATTAATAACATACCTGTTAATACCGCACCTGTTCATAATTCACCTGTTAATACCGCACCTGTTAATAACGCACCTGTTAATAACGCGCCTGTTAGTAACATACCTATTAATACCGCACCTATTTATACCGCACCTGTTAATCACGCACCTGTTAATACCGCTCCTGTTAACACGACACCTGTTAATATCGCACCTGTTAATAACGCACCTGTTAATAACATGCTTGTTAATACGGCACCTGTTAATACCGCAGCTGTTAATAATGCACCTGTTAATACCACACCTGTTAATACTGCACCTGTTAATACTGCGCCTATTAATACCACACCTGTTAATACCACACCTTTTAATACCACGCCTATTAAAAACGCACCTTTTAATACCACACCTGTTCATAATTTACCTGTTAATACTGCGCCTGTTAATAACGCGCCTGTTAATAACGCACCTATTAATACTGCACCTGTTTATACCGCAACTGTTAATACCGCACCTGTTAATACCGCACCTGTTAATCACGCACCTGTTAATAATGCACCTGTTAATGCCGCACCTGTTAATAACGCACCAGTTAATACCACACCTGTTAATACCGCTCCTGTTAACACCACACCTGTTAGTACCACACATGTTAATACCGCACCTGTTGATACCGCACCTGTTAATACCGCAACTGGTAATACCGCACCTGTTTATACCGCACTTGCTAATAATGCACCTGTTAATAATGCACCTGTCAATAACGCACCTGTTAATAATGCACGTCTCAATACCGCGCCTGTTAATACCGCACCTGTTAATACCGCACCTGTTAATAATGCACCTGTTAATACTGCACCTGTTAATAATGCGTCTGTTAATAACGCACCTATTAATACCGCACCTGTTTATACCGCACTTGTTAATAATGCACCTGTTAATAATGCACCTGTTAATAATGCACCTGTCAATAACGCACCTGTTAATAACGCATGTCTCAATACCGTGCCTGTTAATACCGTACCTGTTAATACCGCACCTGTTAATAACATTCCTGTTTATATTGCACCTGTTAATACCGCACCTGTTAATAACGCAGCTGTTAATACCGCATCTATTAATACCGCACCTGTTAATAACGCATCTGTTAATACCACACCTGTTAATAACGCACCTGTTAATAATGCATCTGTTAATACCACACCTGTTAATACCGCATCTATTAATAACACACCGGTTAATACCGCACCTGTTAATAACGCACCTGTTAATAATGCATCTGTTAATACCACACCTGTTAATACCGCATCTATTAATAACGCACCGGTTAATACCGCACCTGTTAATAACGCACCTGTTAATACCACACCTGTTAATACCACACCTGTTAATAGCGCACCTGTTAATAACGCACCTGTTAATACCTCGCCTATTAATAACGTACCTGTTAATACCGCACCTGTTCATATTCAGCTGTTAATACCGCACCTGTTAATAACGCACCTGTTAATAACGCGCCTGTTAGTAACATACCTATTAATACCGCACCTGTTTATACCGCACCTGTTAACCACGCACCTGTTAATAATGCACCTGTTAATAATGCACCTGTTAATAACGCACCAGTTAATACCACACCTGTTAATACCGCTCCTGTTAACACCACACCTGTTAATATCGCACCTGTTAATAACGCACCTGTTAATAACATGCTTGTTAATACGGCACCTGTTAATACCGCAGCTGTTAATAATGCACCTGTTAATACCACACCTGTTAATACTGCACCTGTTAATACTATGCCTATTAATACCACACCTGTTAATACCACACCTGTTAATACCACGCCTATTAATAACACACCTTTTAATACCACACCTGTTCATAATTTACCTGTTAATACTGCGCCTGTTAATAACGCGCCTGTTAATAACGCACCTATTAATACTGCACCTGTTTATACCGCAACTGTTAATACCGCACTTGTTAATACCGCACCTGTTAATCACGCACCTGTTAATAATGCATCTGTTAATACCGCACCTATTAATACCGCACCTGTTTATACCGCACTTGTTAATAATGCACCTGTTAATAACGCACCTGTTAATAATGCACCTGTCAATAACACACCTGTTAATAACTCACGTTTCAGTACCGCGCCTGTTAATACCGTATCTATTAATAACGCACTGGTTAATACCGCACCTGTTAATAACGCACCTGTTAATACCACACATGTTAATATCACACCTGTTAATAACGCACCTGTTAATAACGCACCTGTTAATACCTCGCCTATTAATAACGTACCTGTTAATACCGCACCTGTTCATAATTCACCTGTTAATACCGCACCTGTTAATAATGCACCTGTTAATAACGCGCCTGTTAGTAACATACCTATTAATACCGCACCTGTTTATACCGCACCTGTTAATCACGCACCTGTTAATAATGCACCTGTTAATACCGCTCCTGTTAACACGACACCTGTTAATATCGCACCTGTTAATAACGCACCTGTTAATAACATGCTTGTTAATACGGCACCTGTCAATACCGCAGCTGTTAATAATGCACCTGTTAATACCACACCTGTTAATACTGCACCTGTTAATACTGCGCCTATTAATACCACACCTGTTAATACCACACCTGTTAATACCACGCCTATTAAAAACGCACCTTTTAATACCACACCTGTTCATAATTTACCTGTTAATACTGCGCCTGTTAATAACGCGCCTGTTAATACCGCATCTATTAATAACGCACCGGTTAATACCACACCTGTTAATAACGCACCTGTTAATACCACACCTGTTAATACCACACCTGTTAATAACGCACCTGTTAATACCGCATTTATTAATAACGCACTGGTTAATAGCGCACCTGTTAATACCGCATCTATTAATAACGCACTGGTTAATATGGCACCTGTTAATACCGCAGCTGTTAATAACGCGTCTGTTAATAACGCACCTATTAATACTGCACCTGTTTATACCGCAACTGTTAATACCGCACTTGTTAATACCGCACCTGTTAATCACGCACCTGTTAATAATGCATCTGTTAATACCACACCTGTTAATAACGCACCTGTTAATAACGCACCTGTCAATACCACACCTGTTAATACCACACCTGTTAATAACGCACCTGTTAATACTGCAGCTGTTAATAATGCACCTGTTAATACCGCACCTGTTAATACTGCACCTGTTAATACTGCGCCTATTAATACCACACCTGTTAATACCACACCTGTTAATACCACGCCTATTAAAAACGCACCTTTTAATACCACACCTGTTCATAATTTACCTGTTAATACTGCGCCTGTTAATAACGCGCCTGTTAATAACGCACCTATTAATACTGCACCTGTTTATACCGCAACTGTTAATACCGCACCTGTTAATACCGCACCTGTTAATCACGCACCTGTTAATAATGCAACTGTTAATACCGCTCCTGTTAACACCACACCTGTTAGTACCACACATGTTAATACCGCACCTGTTAATACCGCACCTGTTAATACCGCAACTGGTAATACCGCACCTATTAATAACGCACCTGCTAATAACACAGCTGTTAATACTACACCTGTTAATACCGCACCTATTAATAACACACCTATTAATACCGCACCTGTTTATACCGCACTTGCTAATAATGCACCTGTTAATAATGCACCTGTCAATAACGCACCTGTTAATAATGCACGTCTCAATACCGCGCCTGTTAATACCGCACCTGTTAATACCGCACCTGTTAATAACGCACCTGTTAATACTGCACCTGTTAATAATGCGCCTGTTAATAACGCACCTATTAATACCGCACCTGTTTATACCGCACTTGTTAATAATGCACCTGTTAATAATGCACCTGTTAATAATGCACCTGTCAATAACGCACCTGTTAATAACGCACGTCTCAATACCGTGCCTGTTAATACCGTACCTGTTAATACCGCACCTGTTAATAACGTCCCTGTTTATATTGCACCTGTTAATACCGCACCTGTTAATAACGCAGCTGTTAATACCGCATCTATTAATACCGCACCTGTTAATAACGCATCTGTTAATACCACACCTGTTAATAACGCACCTGTTAATAATGCATCTTTTAATACCACACCTGTTAATACCGCATCTATTAATAACGCACCGGTTAATACCGCACCTGTTAATAACGCACCTGTTAATAACGCACCTGTCAATACCACACCTGTTAATAATGCATCTGTTAATACCACACCTGTTAATAATGCACCTGTTAGTAATGCATCTGTTAATACCACACCTGTTAATACCGCATCTATTAATAACGCACCGGTTAATACCGCACCTGTTAATAACGCACCTGTTAATAACGCACCTGTCAATACCACACCTGTTAATAATGCATCTGTTAATACCACACCTGTTAATAATGCACCTGTTAGTAATGCATCTGTTAATACCACACCTGTTAATACCGCATCTATTAATAACGCACCGGTTAATACCGCACCTGTTAATAACGCACCTGTTAATACCACACCTGTTAATACCACACCTGTTAATAGCGCACCTGTTAATAACGCGCCTGTTAGTAACATACCTATTAATACCGCACCTGTTTATACCGCTCCTGTTAACCACGCACCTGTTAATAATGCACCTGTTAATGTCGCACCTGTTAATAACGCACCAGTTAATACCACACCTGTTAATACCGCTCCTGTTAACACCACACCTGTTAATATCGCACCTGTTAATAACGCACCTGTTAATAACATGCTTGTTAATACGGCACCTGTTAATACCGCAGCTGTTAATAATGCACCTGTTAATACCACACCTGTTAATACTGCACCTGTTAATACTGCGCCTATTAATACCACACCTGTTAATACCACACCTGTTAATACCACGCCTATTAATAACACACCTTTTAATACCACACCTGTTCATAATTTACCTGTTAATACTGCGCCTGTTAATAACGCGCCTGTTAATAATGCACCTATTAATACTGCACCTGTTTATACCGCAACTGTTAATACCGCACTTGTTAATACCGCACCTGTTAATCACGCACCTGTTAATAATGCATCTGTTAATACCACACCTGTTAATAACGCACCTGTTAATAACGCACCTGTCAATACCACACCTGTTAATACCACACCTGTTAATAACGCACCTGTTAATAATGCATCTGTTAATACCACACCTGTTAATACCGCATCTATTAATAACGCACTGGTTAATACCGCACCTGTTAATAACGCACCTGTTAATAACGCACCTGTTAATACCTCGCCTATTAATAACGTACCTGTTAATACCGCACCTGTTCATAATTCACCTGTTAATACCGCACCTGTTAATAACGCACCTGTTAATAATGTGCCTGTTAGTAACATACCTATTAATACCGCACCTGTTTATACCGCAACTGTTAATACCGCACCTGTTAATACCGCACCTGTTAATCACGCACCTGTTAATATTGCACCTGTTAATGCCGCACCTGTTAATAATGCACCTGTTAATACCGCTCCTGTTAACACCACACCTGTTAGTACCACACATGTTAATACCGCACCTGTTAATACCGCACCTGTTAATACCACACCTGTTAATACCGCAACTGTTAATACCGCCCCTATTAATAATGCACCTGCTAATAACACAGCTGTTAATACTACACCTGTTAATACCGCGCCTATTAATAACGCACCTGTTAATAATGCATCTGTTAATACCACACCTGTTAATACCGCATCTATTAATAACGCACTGTTTAATACCGCACGTGTTAATAATGCGCCTGTTAATACCACACCTGTTAATATCACACCTGTTAATAACGCACCTGTTAATAACGCACCTGTTAATACCTCGCCTATTAAAACGTACCTGTTAATACCGCACCTGTTCATAATTCAGATGTTAATACCGCACCTGTTAATAACGCACCTGTTAATAATGCACCTGTTAGTAACATACCTATTAATACCGCACCTGTTTATATCGCACCTGTTAATCACGCACCTGTTAATAATGCACCTGTTAATGTCACACCTGTTAATAACGCACCAGTTAATACCACACCTGTTAATACCGCTCCTGTTAACACCACACCTGTTAATATCGCACCTGTTAATAACGCACCTGTTAATAACATGCTTGTTAATACGGCACCTGTTAATACTGCACCTATTAATAGCACACCTGTTAATACCACACCTGTTAATACCACGCCTATTAATAACGCACCTTTTAATACCACACCTGTTCATAATTTACCTGTTAATACTGCGCCTGTTAATAACGCGCCTATTAATAACGCACCTATTAATACTGCACCTGTTTATACCGCAACTGTTAATACCGCACCTGTTAATACCGCGCCTGTTAATCAGGCACATGTTAATATTGCACCTGTTAATGCCGCACCTGTTAATAATGCACCTGTTAATACCGCTCCTGTTAACACCACACCTGTTAGTACCACACATGTTAATACCGCACCTGTTAATACCGCACCGGTTAATACCACACCTGTTAATACCGCAACTGTTAATACCGCACCTATTAGTAACGCACCTGCTAATATCACAGCTGTTAATACTACACCTGTTAATACCGCGCCTATTAATAACGCACCTATTAATACCGCACCTGTTTATACCGCACTTGTTAATAATGCACCTGTTAATAATGCACCTGTCAATAACGCACCTGTTAATAATGCACATCTCAATACTGCGCCTGTTAATACCGCACCTGTTAATACCGTACCTGTTAATAACGCACCTGTTAATACTGCACCTGTTAATAATGCGCCTGTTAATAATGCACCTATTAATACCGCACCTGTTTATACCGCACTTGTTAATAATGCACCTGTTAATAATGCACCTGTTAATAATGCACTTGTTAATACCACACCTGTTAATACCGCATCTATTAATAACGCACCGGTTAATACCGCACCTGTTAATAACGCACCTGTTAATAACGCACCTGTCAATACCACACCTGCTAATAATGCATCTGTTAATACCACACCTGTTAATACCGCACCTGTTTATACCGCACTTGTTAATAATGCACCTGTTAATAATGCACCTGTTAATAATGCACCTGTTAAGACCACACCTGTTAATACCGCATCTATTAATAACGCACCGGTTAATACCGCACCTGTTAATAACGCACCTGTTAATAACGCACCTGTCAATACCACACCTGCTAATAATGCATCTGTTAATACCACACCTGTTAATACCGCACCTGTTAATAACGCACCTGTTAATAACGCACCTGTTAATACCTCGCCTATTAATAACATCACTGTTAATACCGCACCTGTTCATATTCACCTGTTAATACCGCACCTGTTAATAGCGCACCTGTTAATAACGCGCCTGTTAGTAACATACCTATTAATACCGCACCTGTTTATACCGCACCTGTTAATCACGCACCTGTTAATAATGCACCTGTTAATGTCGCACCTGTTAATAACGCACCAGTTAATACCACACCTGTTAATACCGCTCCTGTTAACACCACACCTGTTAATATCGCACCTGTTAATAACGCACCTGTTAATAACATGCTTGTTAATACGGCACCTGTTAATACCGCAGCTGTTAATAATGCACCTGTTAATACTGCGCCTATTAATACCACACCTGTTAATACCACACCTGTTAATACCACGCCTATTAATAACACACCTTTTAATACCACACCTGTTCATAATTTACCTGTTAATAATGCGCCTGTTAATAACGCGCCTGTTAATAATGCACCTAATAATACTGCACCTGTTTATACCGCAACTGTTAATACCGCACCTGTTAATACCGCACCTGTTAATCACGCACCTGTTAATATTGCACCTGTTAATGCCGCACCTGTTAATAATGCACCTGTTAATACCGCTCCTGTTAACACCACACCTGTTAGTACCACACATGTTAATACCGCACCTGTTAATACCGCACCTGTTAATACCACACCTGTTAATACCGCAACTGTTAATACCGCACCTATTAATAACGCACCTGTTAATAACACAGCTGTTAATACTACACCTGTTAATACCGCGCCTATTAATAACGCACCTATTAATACCGCACCTGTTTATACCGCACTTGTTAATAATGCACCTGTTAATAATGCACCTGTCAATAACGCACCTGTTAATAAGACACGTCTCAATACCGCACCTGTTAATACCGCACCTGTTAATTCCGCACCTGTTAATAACTCACCTGTTAATACTGCACCTGTTAATAACGCGCCTGTTAATAACGCACCTATTAATACCGCACCTGTTTATACCGCACTTGTTAATAATGCACCTGTTAATAATGCACCTGTTAATAACGCACCTGTCAATACCACACCTGTTAATAATGCATCTGTTAATACCACACCTGTTAATAACGCACCTGTTAATAACGCACCTGTCAATACCACACCTGTTAATACCACACTTGTTAATAAAGCACCTTGTTAATAATGCATCTGTTAATACCACACCTGTTAATACCGCATCTATTAATAATGCACCGGTTAATACCGCACCTGTTAATAACGCACCTGTTAATACCGCGCCTATTAATAACGTACCTGTTAATACCGCACCTGTTCATAATTCACCTGTTAATACCGCACCTGTTAATAACGCACCTGTTAATAACGCGCCTGTTAGTAACGTACCTATTAATACCGCACCTGTTTATACCGCACCTGTTAATCACGCACCTGTTAATAATGCACCTGTTAATGCCGCACCTGTTAATAACGCACCAGTTAATACCACACCTGTTAATACCGCTCCTGTTAACACCACACCTGTTAATATCGCACCTGTTAATAACGCACCTGTTAATAACATGCTTGTTAATACGGCACCTGTTAATACCGTGCCTATTAATACCATACCTGTTAATACCACACCTGTTAATACCACGCCTATTAATAACGCACCTGTTAATGCCACACCTGTTCATAATTCACCTGTTAATGCCGCACCTGTTAATAACGCACCTGTTAATGCCACACCTGTTCATAATTCACCTGTTAATGCCGCACCTGTTAATAATGCATCTGGTAATACCACTCCTGTTAACACCACACCTGTTAGTACCACACATGTTAATACCGCACCTGTTAATACCGCACCTGTTAATACCACACCTGTTAATACCGCAACTGTTAATACCGCACCTATTAATAACGCACCTGTTAATAACACAGCTGTTAATACTACACCTGTTAATACCATGCCTATTAATAACGCACCTGTTAATAATGCATCTGTTAATACCACGCCTATTAATAACACACCTGTTAATACCGCACCTGTTAATACCACGCCTATTAATAACACACCTGTTAATACCGCACCTGTTAATAACGCACCTGTTAATACTGCACCTGTTAATAACGTGCCTGTTAATAACGCACCTATTAATACCGCACCTGTTTATACCACACTTGTTAATAATGCACCTGTTAATAACGCACCTGTGAATGCCACACCTGTTCATAATTCACCTGTTAATACTGCACCTGTTTATACCACAACTGTTAATACCGCACCTGTTAATATTGCACCTGTTAATGCCGCACCTGTTAATAATGCATCTGGTAATACCGCTCCTGTTAACACCACACCTGTTAGTACCACACATGTTAATACCGCACCTGTTAATACCGCACCTGTTAATACCACACCTGTTAATACCGCAACTGTTAATACCGCACCTATTAATAACACACCTGTTAATACTACACCTGTTAATACCACGCCTATTAATAACACACCTGTTAATACCGCACCTGTTAATAACGCACCTGTTAATACTGCACCTGTTAGTAACATGCCTGTTAATAACGCACCTATTAATACCGCACCTGTTTATACCACACTTGTTAATAATGCACCTGTTAATAACGCACCTGTTAATAATGCACCTGTCAATACCGCGCCTGTTAATACTGTACCTGTTAATACCGCACCTGTTAATAACGTCACTGTTTATATTGCACCTGTTAATACCGCACCTGTTAATAACGCATCTGTTATTGCCGCATCTATTAATACCGCACCTGTTAATAACGCATCTGTTAATACCACACCTGTTAATAATGCATCTGTTAATACCACACCTGTTAATACCGCATCTATTAATAACACACCGGTTAATACCGCACCTGTTAATAACGCACCTGTTAATAACACACCTGTCAATACCACACCTGTTAATAATGCATCTGTTAATACCACACCTGTTAATAACGCACCTGTTAATAACGCACCTGTCAATACCACACCTGTTAATACCACACCTGTTAATAACGCACCTGTTAATAATGCATCTGTTAATACCACACCTGTTAATACCGCATCTATTAATAACGCACCGGTTAATACTGCACCTGTTAATAACGCACCTGTTAATAACGCACCTGTCAATACCACACCTGTTAATAATGCATCTGTTAATACCACACCTGTTAATAACGCACATGTTAATAATGCACCTGTCAATACCACACCTGTTAATACCACACCTGTTAATACCACACCTGCTAATACCGCACCTATTAATAATGCACATGTTAATTAAGCAGCTGTTAATAACACACCTGTTAATAACACATCTGTTAATTAAGCAGCTGTTAATAACACACCTGTTAATAATACATCTTTTAATATGGCACCTGTTAATACCGCACCTGTTAATACCATACCTGTTAATACCGCACCTGTTAATAACGCATATGTTAATTAAGCAGCTGTTAATAACACACTTGTTAATAATACACCTTTTAATACGGCACCTGTTAATACCTCACCTGTTAATACCGCACCTGTTAATAACGCACCTGTTAATAACGCACCTGTCAATACCACACCTGTTAATAATGCATCTGTTAATACCACACCTGTTAATAACGCACATGTTAATAATGCACCTGTCAATACCACACCTGTTAATACCACACCTGTTAATACCACACCTGCTAATACCGCACCTATTAATAATGCACATGTTAATTAAGCAGCTGTTAATAACACACCTGTTAATAACACATCTGTTAATTAAGCAGCTGTTAATAACACACCTGTTAATAATACATCTTTTAATATGGCACCTGTTAATACCGCACCTGTTAATACCATACCTGTTAATACCGCACCTGTTAATAACGCATATGTTAATTAAGCAGCTGTTAATAACACACCTGTTAATAATACACCTTTTAATACGGCACCTGTTAATACCTCACCTGTTAATACTGCACCTGTTAATAACGCACCTGTTAATAAAGCACCTGTTAATACTGCTCCATTAATGCTGCATCTTTTAATGCCATATCTCCTTACTATCGGGGCCTGAATAAATTGTTGTTCTACTATATTTTGGGTTTCCTCAAGGCTTTGATCACCAAATAAATGAGGGATATCAGAGTTAGTAACTGGAACATGCTTTCATTACTGGAGATTACTTCGGAATATGGCGAGGAGTGAATAGTAGCACGATCGTGAACCATCTTTCTCACTAAATTCACTCCTGTTTCTTTTATGTGAGGCCGTCAAAGATGTCTCTCTGTAAAACACAATGGGGTAAAAATTCACTTGGTTGCGCCTCCCGTTAGCGCTTTAAGAGGGCGCTAATGGGGCGCAAAGCCGCTAACGCCCGGGCGCAGCGATGTTTGCGCCGCTCGAGAACTTAACTTGAGATTGTGCGGCGGCGCTAAAACTTACCGCTGCGACCACCTGCGCGCGCAGATTGTGACGTCATTCCATGGTGCAACGCCCTTGTGGCGCCCCGTAGCGGAAATTGAGTGGCGCCCCCTGCCTTACTGCCTGGCGCTTCCAACGACCAGAAGACTGGAACGCTATCAATCGCTGTGGGGCTGGGGGGGGGCACTATTTAAAGGGGGCCTCTTCCTGTCTTTTATTGTTGGTGGCATTTTTGAACTACGCATTCTGAGAGAGAGAGGGAGAGACTTCTGGAGAGATTCAACGTTGTGTGAAGGAGTTTTGGGTACTGAGCAGCACTTTGCAGGTTCATTTTGATTTGCCATTCCTTGTATCGATTTAGCAGAGACTGTGGGAGCTGCACTCTGAGCTCTTTGCCTGGTACGCTCCATTGTTCTTTCCAGCACATTTGATGTGCAAGTCTCTCCAGGCCGAGATTCAAGGCAGCAATGAACAGGATGTGGATGGAAAGCAAGATTAACCATCCCCTTTAAGAACTGGCCCGTGCCATTGTGTGTGTGTTCCATTGCTGACTGACATTACATGAGCTTCGCCAGCGCTCCGAGTTAGCGCCTCACTGCTCGGCCTTTGCGCCTTAAGAGAGGTGTGCAGCGCCTGCTTTAGCGCTCCACTCACCTCCCGGGGCGGTAAAAGTGAAGTTTCCTGTCAGTGCCGATAATTAGCGCCAGGCGCTAATATTTGCGTCCGGACGATATTTGCGCCCCAAATGGGGCGCGACCTAATTTCTACCCCAATGATTGTTTAATAATGGGGTAATTCACAGGCTTTATGCACTGTTCAGTATTTGTTGTAATTCTTTTGCTGTGTGTACAGTCTACGGCTCTGGCTGCACACTGTACCAGCCCAAATTCCCCATTGTTCGCTTATTTATGTCACTTCATTCAAATTATTGGATAACTAAGAATTTTTAAACCCAAAAAAGACTTATCAGGAATATTAAGTGTCAGTAATTAAAGGGGAGTCCCCGGGAATTACTCCGTATTTAAAGGGGGTCTCCATACAGTTTATTTTGTAAACCATTGCTCTTTATCACAAGGTTGATGAGGGGGAATGTTCAAATACCTTTGGCCTCATTAATAAAGTTTTCCATAAACATCAGCTCACCAAAACTCTGCTGCCCGTATCCTAACCCACACCAAGTCCCGATCACCCAGGTTATCACCCCCTGTGCGCGCTGACCTACATTGGCTCCCGGATGAGCAACGCCTCGATTTAAAATTCTCGTCCTTGTTTTCAACTCCCTCCATGGCCTCGCCCCTCCCTATCTCCTTATCTCCTCCCTCTGAGCCCTACAACCCTGTGAGATATCTGCGTTCCTCCAATTCTGGTCTCTTGAGCATCCCCCATTTTCATCGCTATACCATTGGTGGCCGTGCCTTCAGCTGCCTGGACCCCAAACTCTGGAATTTCCTCCCTAAACCCCTAAACCCCTCCGCCTCTCTCTCCTCCTTTAAGATGCTCCTTAAAACCTACCTCTTTGACCAAGCCTTTGAAACCTGTCTCCTTATGTGGCTCGGTGTCAAATTTTGTCTGATTACGCTCCTGTGAAGCCCCTTGGGATGTTTTACTGTGTTAAAGGCATTGAATAAATATATTATCTCCTCTGGCAGAAACATCTCAAAACTCATCCTATCCAATGAATTGCTTTGAAGACCAGTGACTGTCGCGTAAGAAAATGTGGCAGCCATTGCTTCGCACAGCAAGATCCCATAAAACAGCAGTGAGGTGAATGGGCAGTTGATCTGTTTTTTCGGTCGTGCCGGTTGAGGGAGGAATGTTGGTCTTTACCTCTCGCTTTCTCTCCATCCACGAGACAATTACAGAAGAGGGACACCCTTCGGCCCACTTTAACTCCTCTAACCCACAAGACCCGGCACTCCCTCGCCTCCCCTCTGCTGCTTCCAATTGTTTCATTGAATTATTCCAGGGTTTATTGCTTCCACTCATCTCTCTCGGAGTTCATTCCACTCTCTGTGTGAAGAAGAACGTCCTGATGTCGGTCCTAAAATTAACTTTTACTAGTTTTAATCTATGGGCCATTGTCCTACTCTAACCATTGATCCTAAAATTATATTCGGGATTTACTTTCTCTATACACTGAACTATCATATATCCCTCTATAAATTCACCTCCCAGGAGAGAGAGAGAGAGAGAAAGAATGACTGACTGACTCGCATTTCTACAGCGCCTTTCATGACATCAGGACGTTCCAAAGCGCTTTGCAGCCAATGAAGTATTTTTGAAGTGTAGTCACTGTTGTAATGTAGGAAACGCAGCAGCCAATTTGCACACAGCAAGATCCTACAAACAGCAATGTGACAATGACCAGAGAATCTGTTTACGGTGTGAGTTGAGGGATAAATATTGGCCAGGACACTGGGGAGAACTCCCCTGCTCTTCTTCAAATATTGTTCTGGGATTTTTAACGTCCACCTGAGAGGGCAGACGGGGCCTCGGTTTAACGTCTCATCTGAAAGACAGCACCTCCGGAAGTGCAGCACTCCCTCAGTACTCCACTGAGAGTGTCAGTCTAGATTATGGACTGAAATCTCTAGCGTGGAGCTTGAACCCATGACCTTCTGACTCAGGGGCAAGGGGGCTACCAACTGAGCCATGCCTGACAGCCCCGGGCTCTCCAGACTTTCATCGTAACTCAGACCCCTGACTCTGGGGAACAGCCTCATGGCGCATCTCTACTCTGCCTCCTGTGCTTCAATGTTTCCCTTGTGTCTATGAACAGAACTGGACACAGTGCTCAAGGTGGGTCTGACCAGAACTGGACACAGTGCTCAAGGTGCGGTCTGACCAGAACTGGACACAGTGCTCAAGGTGCGTCTGACCAGAACTGGACACAGTGCTCAAGGTGGGTCTGACCAGAACTGGACACAGTGCTCAAGGTGCAGTCTGACCAGAACTGGACACAGTGCTCAAGGTGGGTCTGACTAGAACTGGACACAGTGCTCAAGGTGGGTCTGACCACAACTAGACACATTACTCAAGGTGGGTCTGACCAGAACTGGACACAGTGCTCAAGGTGGGTCTGACCAGAACTGGACACAGTGCTCAAGGTGCGGTCTGACCAGAACTGGACACAGTGCTCAAGGTGCGTCTGACCAGAACTGGACACAGTGCTCAAGGTGGGTCTGACCAGAACTGGACACAGTGCTCAAGGTGCAGTCTGACCAGAACTGGACACAGTGCTCAAGGTGGGTCTGACCAGAACTGGACACAGTGCTCAAGGTGGGTCTGACCAGAACTGGACACATTACTCAAGGTGGGTCTGACTAGAACTGGACACAGTGCTCAAGGTGGGTCTGACCAGAACTGGACACAGTGCTCAAGGTGGGTCTGACCAGAACTGGACACAGTGCTCAAGGTGCAGTCTGACCAGAACTGGACACAGTACTCAAGGTGGGTCTGACCAGAACTGGACACAGTGCTCAAGGTGCAGTCTGACCAGAACTGGACACAGTGCTCAAGGTGGGTCTGACCAGAACTGGACACAGTGCTCAAGGTGGGTCTGACCAGAACTGGACACAGTGCTCAAGGTGGGTCTGACCAGAACTGGACACAGTGCTCAAGGTGCGGTCTGACCAGAACTGGACACAGTGCTCAAGATGGGTCTGACCAGAACTGGACACAGGCCTCAAGGTGGGTCTGACCAGAACTGGACACAGTGCTCAAGGTGGGTCTGACCAGAACTGGACACAGTGCTCAAGGTGCGGTCTGACCAGAACTGGACACAGTGCTCAAGTTGGGTCTGACCAGAACTGGACACAGGCCTCAAGGTGGGTCTGACCAGAACTGGACACAGTGCTTAAGGTGGGTCTGACCAGAACTGGACACAGTGCTCAAGGTGGGTCTGACTAGAACTGGACACAGTGCTCAAGGTGCAGTCTGACCAGAACTGGACACAGTGCTCAAGGTGTGGTCTGACTAGAACTGGACACAGTACTCAAGGTGGGTCTGACTAGAACTGGACACATTGCTCAAGGTGGGTCTGACCAGAACTGGACACAGTGCTCAAGGTGGGTCTGACCAGAACTGGACACAGTGCTCAAGGTGTGGTCTGACCAGAACTGGACACAGTGCTCAAGGTGGGTCTGACTAGAACTGGACACAGTGCTCAAGGTGGGTCTGACTAGAACTGGAAACAGTGCTCAAGGTGTGGTCTGACCAGAACTGGACACAGTGCTCAAGGTGGGTCTGACCAGAACTGGACACAGTGCTCAAGGTGGGTCTGACTAGAACTGGAAACAGTGCTCAAGGTGGGTCTGACCAGAACTGAACACAGTGCTCAAGGTGGGTCTGACCAGCGCTCAGTACAGTTTGATCACTGTACCCCTCTGATTTGTATCGCACTGTTCTGACGATGTAGTTCAACATTCTAGTGGCTTTGTTGCTTGTTGCTCTGTGCTGGTACACATGTTATTAACTTTTACTTCCCATGTGCAATATTTTACACTTCTCTGCATTAAATTTAACCCCCCATTGTTCAGGCTACTTACAGATTTTGTCCAACTCACTCTGTAATTTCTGAGCTGTCTCTCCTAATTCCACCACCCCTCCCAGTTTGGGATCATCAGCAAATCTGTCCACGTCGTTTTGTGTTTCTGAATCCAGGTCATTGATGTAAATTAGAAACAGGAGTGGTCCCAGCACCGAGCTCCGGTTCCCAGCACCGAGCCCAGGTTCCCAGCACCGAGCCCGGGTTCCCAGCACCGAGCCCCGGGTTCCCAGCTCCGAGCCCGGATTCCCAGCACCGAGCCCGGGTTCCCAGCACCGAGCCCGGGTTCCCAGCACCGAGCCCCGGTTCCCAGCACCGAGCCCGGATTCCCACCACCGAGCCCGGGTTCCCAGCACCAAGCCCGGGTTCCCAGCACCAAGCCCGGGTTCCCACCCCACCGAGCCCGGGTTCCCAGCACCAAGCCCGGGTTCCCCCCCCCACCGAGCCCCGGATTCCCAGCACCGAG